>VDFB02386644.1:0-68998 GCA_007258455.2 Sequoia sempervirens | reverse complement strand
GTACGAGGGAGATACTTGAGAGAGAGAGACAGAGAGAGAAAGATAATGACCTAAGAGAGGGAGATGGAGTGAGAGACAAAAAGACCAAAAGGGGAGAGAGAGAGAGGGAGAGTGAGAAAGGGGGATGGAGTGAGATAGATTTATCTAGGTACCTAGGTGGGAGGGAAAGAGACTTGAGAGAGGGGATTGGAATGAGAGAGAGTAGTCTAGGTCGCGTGGGAGGGAGTGAGACCTGAGAGAGATACTTCAGAGGGATAAAGAGTTATCTAGTTAGAGTAATGAGTTAGAGAGCATATGAAAGGTACAACCTCAAATATCTATCTATGACCATAAACTATGAATTCTAAGCATTATCAAAGTTGCCGACCAAAGAGAGAGGAAATTCAAGTTTTATTCAAAGCAGGTCATTTGGCAAGCACCAAATTTGGTGCTCTCCCAATGACATCACATTTGGCACACGCCAAATGACCTACTTTGGACGTGTTGATTGACAGGATTTTCTAAATTTCCTCATATTTTCATTCATGCTCCCCATCTCATTTACACGTCTTTCAATGCAAGTTTATAAAAAAAATTGTGATAGCATTGACCTCTCTCTTAGCTATCTAAATATATAATTCTTTTTTCATTTTGATTTAGTTAAGGTTTTTATCCATGGCTTCTATTGTAAATGCCTCCATTTTTTTGTCAAAAACCAACATGTGCTAGTTTTAGGATAGAGTTTTACTCATTCATCAAAACATGAAACAAATTACATTTTTTGAAACTAGACTCCATTCTACACATGATGAAAAAAAATCAATTTTTGATTAGTTTTCAAAAAATTTAAGGGGGAGCACGCTCAAATTTTAGCTTTTCAAGATGTGTCCACTTTGAATATTCATAAAATACTATATATTCATCAAAAAAATTATCTGAAGAACGAGGATAAACTACATGGTGTTAGCTAATTTCTCACCATTGGTATTTTTGAAATTCTAAAAAAAATTTAATCAAAAAGGGGGGAGCCCTTAGGCGCTATGCTATTATTTTTGATAAAAAAGGACCTATTTTTCCACCCCCCCTTTTCGAGACCCTTAATCTTCATTAATTTCAAAAAAAATAGTAGCTTAGAAACTAGACTCAGAGCACTTCAACTTTTTTTCTTACTGCATCTTGAAATTTTGAGCATAACTATCTTCATTTTCTCATGCAAATCAGATTTTGTTGATTTCAGAAAAAAAAAAAGTGGCATCTTAAGAGCCAAAATTGTGTCATAGATCCATGCACTTACCCTTATCATGGCACTCAATGATTGGATATTGGGTATGTGCAGGATCATGGTGCGCCAAAAAGTGGCAATATTTGTAGGGTATGTGGCTGACGAATTTTTTTTCACCCAAAATTAATGAAACGAAAAGGGTTTTTAGAGGAGATTCTCAGCTTTCTAAAAATATAAATTATGATTTAATTTGAATTTAATAAATAATTATTATTCATTTTCTATTAGAATGACTAAAGTCCTGATCGATAGGCTGATTGAAAAACATCTATAACTTTCAAACGGTATCATATTTTTTGAATCCAAAACATGTGTCACATTCTATGCTTCATACTATAGGATTAAAAAAAAAAAATTTCATGAATTTTAACCAAGTTAAGGTGGTCATTGGACGAGTTTTTTATATTTTCTAAAAGTTGTAATAAAAAATTCATAATTAATTATTTACTTAGAAAAAATTACAAAAAATATGCATCACATCTAGACATGAGTCCTCTACTTATAAATAAAATCTTATAAAAAAATATATCATTTTATTATGGTTAGGGTGGTCAGAAGACACCTACTTCTTATTTTTTCCCTGAAATTTAAGTACTACTGCATTGAAATTTCAAATTTTCACCAAATAGATTTTATTTATTTTTAAATAAACCTACTATTTTAGAAACTAAATTCAATTTTCTACAAATTCTATTCTTACATATTTTTGAAATAATATAGATAACTTATTCAAATATTTACGTCAAGTTGCCTAACACTGATTTTTCTGAATTTTTTGCCACTTAAGGGCCTGTTTTTTGCATGATGATCCTGCACATACCCTATTCTAACACCAAAATATCTTCTTCACAAAAAGGAGAGATATTAGGAGAAGACCAAATTTGGTTGTCATGATTGTCTCCTATTGTATTCTCATTCTCATGGGTGGGGGAGATGTTGGGAGAATGACTAACATGCTTATTGATGAACTTTTTCTCCATATACATGGAAAGGAAAGATACTACTATTTTGTTCCAAAAAATGAAAAGTTATTTTATCCATCTTATTCAATGTTTCAAGAATGTAAACAATATGCATCCAAAAAGGAAAAGTACTCTTATCCAATTTATGCAAAACTTCAAGAATGTAAACATTGTGTATCCAAAAATGAAAAGTACTTTTTTCAAACATATGAAAAGCTTCAAGAATGGAAATGTTGTGTATCCAAAAGTGAAAAGTAATTTTATTCATATTATGCAAAGCTCTAGGAATGAAAACATTTTCAGATCTAATGATTTTTGCTACTGAAATGATTTAAAAATGACTACACAAAATGGATGTTTTGACCCTAACAATTGAGTGATTTAGAATGTAAGAGATCTAAAAATCATGTGATTTCCATTTTTTGTTTACAAATGTACTTGAAATGAAACCAATTATGAAACTATTGCTAATGATAGTAATTCTGCAACTTGAAATAGTAACCTAAAGGAAGCAACGAGAAGCACAAATAACAAGATTTCAATGATGTAAAATGTCGATTTAGATCTAATCAAGGAATAATATGCCTAGGTGGTAATATGATTCCAAATTAGGGTTTCTGATAGGTTTAGATAGTGAAAAAAGAGAGCACAAAATACCTAGAAATATGCAAAAGAGACCTGTATAGGGACCAGTATGCCCAGGTGGGCGAATGAGTCCAAATTAAGGATTTTAAGCTTGAATCAAAAAATGATGAGTTGATTTTAATGTGTCTAGGTTGTATGGTAAATTGAATGTTTACAATTACATATTTCCAATGAAATTGAATGATGCAAAATGAAAAAATACAACCTATATATGCACTTTTCACTAATGCAATATTTAGAAGTCTTAAATGCAATTCAACTAATGCAAAGCTAATGCAATCTAGATCTAGGACTATAATGTTCTCCAAATTAGAAATTCAAGGGTCCAAAGGTTGGGTTCACCAAAATGAATAAAAGAGAAATGGGAGTTCCACCTTTTGGGAGATGGAATTGGACCTATTTCACACTTCAATTCATTAGGAAACTAGATCCCTCAACCAAGTGACTAGATTGAGGAATGGATAGTGGGTTCCTAGTGTAATTGGATGGGGGTTCACCATTAAACATTGCTTCAAAAGGAAGAATGAAAAAACTTATGGAATCTCACTATGTAACCTAGAAATTTCAAAACATGAAATCAAATTGATGAAAAAAATGGAAACATCCAAGTACTTGATGAAATGAAGATGCCATGAGAGGTTTGCAAACTTTGAAAACTACTTTTTAGGGCTACACCGGGACTAATATGCTAGGTTGGCCATATGAGTCCCACTATAGGGTTTTCAAGGTAGAAATATGGAATCTTTGAAGGTTGATCAAGATTTGTAGTTCACAGTGATACAATACTATCATGGGACTAATATTCCAGGTTGGGTGTATGAGTCCTGCTATAGGGTTTTTTCAGGATCTTTTTGAATCTTTCAAACCCAGATTCGACACTGTTGAATATAGTCAAAAGGGCTTATCAGGGACTAATATGCTAGGTTGGGCATATGGGTCCCGTGTGAGGGTTTTGGGGTAGGATCTGGAATTCTTTGTTAACTTTCAAGGATCTATAGAGAGGTGGAAAAAGGCGTGTACTGGGACTAATATGCTTAGTTGGGCATATGAGTCTCATTCTTCCTTTCTGAAAAGCAGGATCTAAACTTGTTCTCCTATTTTTGTACTTCCTATATCTTCCAAACTTTGCTTCTAGATCCAAACCTATGAAAAACCTATAAAACAAAATTGTTGGGTTAATTTTTTATGGGGGTTTTCCTGGTCAAACGCCTAGTTTGGTAATTAAACCTTGGAATGAAACAAAATAGAATGAAGGGATGATGAATGAACAAGTACAATGTTGCAACTCACCAAACCCTTGATTAAACCTTTGTATGACTAAAATTTTTATGTGGATCTAGCATGAAATGACTTCCATGAATGAGGTTCTTGATGCTTGAACTTGATATTAAAACCTACATCATAATGTTGGCTCCAAAAAATTCATGATTCCATATAACCTTGACATGATGAAAGGATCTTGATTGCTACAACAAAATTTTCTCTTGAATGCTCTTGAATGATCTTGAATGCTCACTTTGTTATGGATGCTTGAAGACTTGAAAAACTCTCTTGAAATAATGATTTGGGACCTTACTTTTATAGGCATCCTATCCAACCTAGGTTGTTTCCACAATAGTGTGTCTCACTTTTGGGACATGCTGATTTTTGCCTAAAATCACTGTTTTTAGAAAAACTAATGATTTAAGTTTTGAGAGGCTTCATCTAAAGGGTTTTAATTGAAGATAGTTAGATAAGGCCCCCTTAGATCAAACACCCTTGGATATAATCCATCTAATATTAAATCATACCCACAATGGAGTATCCTTCATACCCACCAAAATACTATAAAAAAACCACTTTTCTTTATATTTTGAGGGATTAAATAACATCATTTAAAAATTATATTTTCTAATATTGTAGCCCTCAAAATGAGCTTTCAAAAAAGTATAGTTTTGATATATTTGCATTTTATCATGTATTTAATTTTCAATTTTTACTAAACATGGGTTTTTCTCTAAACATCAAACTTTTTTTTGTGCAGAGGTGGAAAAATAGTAAACCATTGTAAAAAAAGTCAAAAATACCATTTCCCTAGGTATTGGTGTCCTTGTTTCACCCAAAAAAAAGAGGACTTTTATATATACACAACATGTATGACACACACGTATGTCCAAATTATAATTATAGTGACGGGTATGTGCAGGATCATGATGGGCCAAAAGGTGGCAATATGATAGGTATTTGTAGGGTCTGTGGCTGACAACATTTTTTTACCCAAAATTGATGAAATGAAAAGGGTTTTAAAAGAATATTTCCAGCTTTCCACCAATATAAATTATGCTTTACTTTGAATTTAATAAATAATTATTATTCATTTTCTATTTGAATTATGACTAAAGTCTTGATTGATAGGCTGATTGAAAAACATCTATATCTTTCAAGCGGTATCACATTTTTGGAATCCAAAACATGCATCACATTCTATGCTTTGCATACTGTAGAATTAAGAAAATAAAAAATTGAATTTCATGAAGTTTTGACCAAGTTAAGGTGGTCAGACAAACGAGTTTTTATATTTTTTAAAATTGTAATAAAAAATTCATAATTAATTATTTACTTGGAAAACAATTACAAAAAAATATGCATCACATCCAAACATCAGTCCTCTACTTATGCCTAAAATCTTATAATTTTTTTATCATTTTATTGTGGTTAGGGTGGTCAGACAGACACCTACTTCTTAACTTTTCCTTGAAATTCAAGTACCTGCATTGAAATTTCAAATTTTCACCAAATAGATTTAAAAGAAAAAAATCTAGTAGTTTAGAAACTACATTCAATTTGCTACAAATTCTATTCTTACATATTTTTGAAATAATATAGATAACTTATTCAAATTTTTACGTCAAGTTGTCTAACTCTATTTTTTCTTATTTTTTTGCCACTTAAGGGCCTATTTTTTCCATGATGATCCTGCACATACCCTGACCTCAAAAATTAATTTTGAAAAAAATGCAACAAAAAATTATGAAAAAACATTCTTTCCCTAGATATTGATGTTGAGAATCTATATTTAAAAAATTAAAATTTAATCCTTTATAGAAGAAAGGTTATGTTGTACGACATAAACATTACTTTCTAAAAATGTTATTTTCTATTTTAAAATAGTTATTAAAGGAGATGTCGAAAGGTTCATGATTTATTTCAAAAAAATGAAAAAAAAAAATTATAATCTACATACAAATTTCCACAAATTGTGCTAGTTCACGCCATCTTCAAATTCTTAATAGTTTAGCTACTATAGGTCTCAGAAGGTGAAGATTTTCTTAAAAATATTGATGTAAATGTCCATCTTTGGAAAAAGTGAGACACAATATTGTTATTTCACCCTTTACCATTTATTAAATCCCAAAGGCTAACAATTACAAAATATGAATTGAAAACCTTAATTTCCTGCTCAAAAACCTAAAATAACCACAACAGGGACTTATATGCCCACTGTAGTGTATGGGTCTCACCTAGGGGGACCTACATGCCTAGTGTGGTGTATGGGTCTCACCCTAGATTTTTGGGGTGAGAGAATGTTAGGGGATTGAAATATTAAATGCATTTATTGACTTTTTTTTGGATTTTGATCAAAATAGGCCTTGGGATACAAAATAAAGGGTCTTAGGGGCCTATTAATGATTATTTAAAGGACATAAATGCAAGGGTACCAAAATAGGTCCAAACTAAGTGTGAAATTGTACTATATCCAAGAAGGGAGTACAATTTTCTACATTGCAACAACACATGAATAAATTATGTTTTGTTGTGTCCGTAGATGGTTGAATGGGAATAATGTGCCTGCTCAAATTTGGGCCTTTCTACCATAACTTCTCAAGCCCATTGGAAAATCCTTTCAAGTTAAGGAGACTAGGGCTACTATTCCACACATGAACGTGAGAGTCCTTGCATCACTCAACATGGGGATTCAAGTCCCTCAAGTTATTGAAGTTCTTCTTGATGATAAAACTATAAAATGTGAAATTGAAGGGCTCAGAGGCCCTAATTCTTATTTTCTTCCTAAAACTAACAAACATAAAAAATAGATTATCCTATAATAGCTAAATTAAAAAAGAAATATAAACCCTCAGGTGTGGCTTTTAATAAAAATATTATGGTTGGGATTGGAAATGAAAATCCTCCCACAAAAGGTAAAAATGTCAATGAAGGAAATATATAAGTAAATGAGAATGAGATTGGAAACACCCCTATTATAGAAAAAACTCAATTCCCCATACCAATGTGAGAAACTGCTAAAAAAATAAGAAAAATCCCATATAAGGAATCTTGGGAAAGTTAATTTTTCTCCTCATATGAAAAATGCACAAGAGATTATTTTGAACAAGTGGAAGAAATAAATTCATGAAAAGAGAAAAATCCTAGATGAGATATTTCCATACCCTCTAGAGACTATAAATTATATAGATTATGAAGGCTTAACACTTGAAGGTGAATGTGAAATGAATGAGGAAAAAGAGAATATGAAGTATTTTGATCCCCTCTTCCAAGAGGAAACTATTGATTAGACTATTGAAATTTTAATTACCAATAAGGAGAATACTAAAAGGAGAAGGAATTGGGTGAGAAACAGTGATAGCTCTCAAAACTTGCAAGAAAGGAAAATGAGAAGCTATACCAAAGTGTTTGGACATAATTTATAAAAGTCAAAAGCTTATTAGTCCTCCTCCTTAATTGAATATTAATTGTTTGAGATAGAACATCACAATTGTTGAGTCTCCTAATTGAATTTTTTTCTTTAGGGCTATTTGTAATGAAAAAAGGATATGGAATTCTTATTGATCCAAGAAGTAAAAGTTGTGGCCTTCTAGCTTGAAAACATTTTAAAATTTATTTAGAGAAACTCTATCTCCTTTGGCACAAATCATAAAAAAGGAAAGGGTGGCATTTCTATTCCTTTTAACTTGATTTTTCTAAATTAATTATCTAATTAGGTTTCTTAGGTCATAAAACATTTTTTATTGATAGTCTTTGAGAGAAAAAATATCAAGTTTGGGCTTTGTTCTATCTATGCTCCTAACGACTATAAGGAAAGAATTGAAGTTTGAAAATGGATTGCTTTTGATTTGTCTAAAGTTGCTTTGATCATTGGAGGTGACTTCAATATTGCTGAGCACAAAGAGGATAAATATGAAGGCTCTCCTTGGGAATAGAAAGGAAATTAATAATTCCATTAGATGAGGATGAAAGAATGATTGAATCTGTATGACCCACTTGAAGGAAAGAAAAAAGAAAGAAAAAGTATTTTGTACACATGGTGTAATAATTATATTGAGAGAAAAAGGATGTATTATAGACTTGATATATTTTATGCCTAGGATAACACTTTAGTTTTGAAAACAAAAAAGGACTCTAATTGTGTCTATGTGGAACATAGTATCTTATGTGATCACCACCCCTTTGGGGATTAGATTATTATTATTATTTTGGCATACTAAAATTATTAAGAAAATTAACCCTTTCAAGTTAAACATCAAGCTTCTAAACATTATTGACTACCTAGCTGGGATTGCTACCATTTGAAAAATTAATTAAATATTATTTCCTAAAAAATATTCTATATTAGCTTGGGATGAGCTAGTTTCAAATTTTAAAATTCTATTAACAACTATAGGAAATATGGTTTCTATTGAGAGTAGGAAAATCAAATGTTCTTTGTAGGATGAGTTTCTCTTAGCAAAATAAAATGTTCAAAGAGATTAAAATAATGTGGACTATATATACAATGTATTGGGGATATCAAACATAGGCTTAGATGTATTTAGATTAAGAAAGATCAAGGAGAAAGAGATAGAAAAAAGATAAATTGGGTAAAGGAGGGATAGAGGTACAAAGTATTTTCACTTTCTAAGAGAAAAAAATTCCAAGGAGAATATTGGCCCCATTCTAGATAATAGAAAATGGTGTCACAATTTAGAGAAGATAACAAATTTCTTTATTTAATTTTATAAAAACTATTCATAAAAAATGATAAGAATAATTGTTGCACTCAAGCCCAATACCTCGACAAAAAATAGCTCCTAAGAAAATTAGTCCAAAATTGGCCTTTGAACTGGATAAGGATATAACTAAGGATGAAATCTTCTATAATATTTTGTAATTTTAAAGTGAGAAATCCACTCATGCACACACTCTTCCTATTGAGTTCTAGGATAAAATTGACTAGATTATTGAAGATATTTTTAAACTTTACAAAGAGGCTATTGGTAAGGGTTCCCTCAAAAATAAATCAATAGCAAAATTATCAAATTACTTCCTAAAGAGGGAGATAAAAGTAACATTAAAAATTGGAGGCTCATCACCCTCCTAAATTTTCCTTATAAAATATTTGCTAAGTTGTTAGGTCTTAGGCTTATTTAAATCCTTCCTATAGTTATAAATTATAATCAAATTGGCTTTATTAAAGGCATATATATATATATATATATCTTGGAGAATCTTATTGCCAGCCAAGGAGCTCTAGATTGGGAAAATAGAAGTAACCAAAATTGGAATATTACTATTGAACTTTAAGAAATCCTATGACAAAGTAGAGTGGTATTTTGTATTGATTATTATTGAAGCTTTGGGATTCCTTGAGAACTATTATAAAATGGTAAAATTATCATTTTAGGATTCTAATGCAAAAATTGAAATTAATGTCTCCCTCTTAGAGCCTTTAATGCTTGAAATGTCTATTAGAAAAGGATGTCCTTTGGTCCCTTCTCTTTTTTTATTGCCTCTAAGGCTTTGTACTATATTCTAAGGACTAAAATGCTTGGTCCAAAAGTGAAAGGAATTTCCCTTCCTATTAATCAATCCTTGATCATTATCCATTTTACTGATGATAATTCTCTTTTCTCGATCTTGGATGAAAAGAATGTAGATAATTTGATGGAAATATTAAATATTTTTTGCTATGCCTCTGGGTCAAAAATATCAGATCAAAAGTCTATCAGGTTGAGTTGGATGGAGAAACCAACTGGTTGGTTCTCAAATCTTTCCTAGCAATAGAGTGATCCCAATAAAATGGTAAGGTACCTGGGATTCCCTTTTATGTCAATCTATAATTGAAGGAAATATGGAACTAGACATTTTCTGAAATTGAGAAAATATTGAAAAGTTGGAATAACAATTTTTTTCCTCTTATTGGTAGAGCCAAAGTGTCAAAAAATTATCTCCTCATATTCTATATATTATTCTTTTGTTTGGTTCTTTGTGAGATATCAAATAAATAATGTTTAAAATTTAATCAAGTACTTTGTTTGGTCTAATGGAAAAGGTAAGAAGAAAAATAAACTTATCAAATGGGATAGGTTGTTTGGACAAAGTTAGAGGTAGAATTGTTCATAAAGATTTGAAATTGCATGGGATAGCCCTAGATACCAAATGGATATTGAAATCCTTAAGGGGTAATGATCCATGTAAAATTTTGGCTAGAAGAAACATTCAAGAGGTTGTTCTAAAGAAAGTCAAATAGTGGAAAATCTGCATCCCCGTGACATTCTTTTTAGCAAGTTCAGTGTTAAGCCTTTAGGATCTACAATTTTTAATAATATATGGAAAGCTTGGGAGTCTATTAGGGGTCACATTATTATAAGGATGTATTCAATAAGGGTAATAATAAAATTTATAGATTTAGATCAATTTGGTGGGATTTATCTCATAATAATAAACCTATAGCATTGTTATAGGGTTGCTTTACTAAAAAATGGGATAGTAAATTTTTTTTGGTATTTATGATATCTTCTTGAATAATTAGCTAATTTTTTTGGTGTAATTGAGCTCAAAATATAATATCCTAGAGAGTAAAAAGAGATCTTACTTTGTGCTTAAAATTCCTTGAAAATTGTTCAATTTCCTATTAAAGTGAAAGTTAACACTAAATTTCTTGACAATCTTAGTGGAAATATGGTGTGAGATAAGAGGGATTCTCTACACATGGGTCTCTTCATTCTCAAGAGATCACCAGTGAAAGAACTTCCCTTATCCACCTCAACTTAGATGGAATGAAGAAATTGCAAAGAAAACAAGTACACATTAACTTTCATAGAAAAATAATTCAGATCCCGAGAGAGTGAAACTTCTGGATTTCTGCCTCTAATAGAAGAACTCTCAACCAAAAGATGTCAGTGTAGATTCAAGATGCCAGCAAGGCACACTATAGTCTAAGTGGCACACTGGAATCCTAAGCAATAGAAAGCTTAGGATCTTAGGCAAGCAGAGTAAAATCTCACTTCTCAACTCGAATCTAAGGTCTAACTAACAAAATGATCAAATAGGGAACATATACTTCAAATAAAGCACAAAGAGAACTTGGAGAAAACTTACCTTCAACACGATGTTCGAGTCTTCACTACAAGCTCCAGTTTACAACCTACACATGGAAGAATGAGGAGAAAAGGTTGGGGCTGTATAGGGGTTTTCCTTAGTTAGATCCCCATTTTGGTGTTACCACCTCCATGAATAACTAGGAAAGGAGACTAATCAAAATGGACAAAGCACATGGTGAAAGAAAAATACACTTCAGGAGTAGAACCTATACCACTAAGTAGTAAATGAGCAAGTAAATAGAAAAGAGTGAGAGATAGAGAGCATTACCCACGGGCCTAAAACCTCTTTGGAGCACATGAAATCACCATTGAGTGCTTTCTTGAGAGCTGTAGCTATTGGAGGGACCTCAGTCCACCATGGCTTTCCTTGTGAGAGTGTTGCTATCAAGAATGAAGAGAACTCAAGAGTGAAAACTGAAGAGAGTGCTTGAATAAATGACTTGAACCCAAAAATGAGAGAAAACGAGGGGTTTTGTTGCATATAAGGGTGGCAAAGATCTGTTATGTTAGTATGTGGCTACTAATCATGCTATACTATACACCCAGACATGTATCACCAAAATAGAAAAAATACCAACTTTGTAAAACCCTAATTCTGGAAGCTTCTAAAAATATTGTTATAAGGGGTTTGGATGGGGGTTACAGTATGTTGAAAAAAGGTGATTAATCACGAGATTCTAATAAGTTTTGCACTGGATAATAAAATCATTGGATGGCTGTGTTTTTGTGGATGTAGCACAGATTGGGTGAACCACGTTAAATTCTCTGTGTTAATTTTTTTGTGTGTGTTTTTCATTCCTCTATTTAATCTTTATGTGCATGTAATTGATATTTTATGCATACAATTCCTAGCATGTTACACTTGAAATCCTGATTGCCAAGACATGTGCCAAGATTTAAGATTTGAGATTCCCTATTTTAGACTCAAAAAACTTATAGGATGCTAGTGCATCGCGCAAATGTCCACGCACTGCATAGGTTTCCAAAGTATTAATTTTTAGGAGACGTGTCATTAGGCTTTTGTTGCTTTGCCAATGGTCCTCATGGGGTCAGAATTGTGAAATTTTGGCCCATGAGATTTTTGTCATTAATGCTCTTAGGCATCATAAATGCTAGGAAAAGTGCTAACGTGTGGAATTTCCCCTAGGTGTAATTCTCTGACACTACATTTTTCCCCCACTTTAGTGGGCTCAATTTTGGAAAAAATTGGCTAGACTAAAGTAGAGAAGAAATTTTTTATGCAAACTTGAAATTTTATGGATTTGTGTGCCAAGAGAAAAGGGGCCTCAGAGACCACCGAGGTTGAGCTAGTCGGTATTGAAGGTTCCCCCAGCATTCGAGGTCAACAAGCAATGCCAAATCAATTGAAATTTTTTCATGAAATTATACCCTACAAAACTCAAATTTTAGGTCAATTTCAAAAATTGGAAGAATCTACAACAATGAGAAGAATGGTCAAGAAAAATTTGATGATTCAGAAGAAAAATATGGTAAAGAGGTGAATATATGCCCCCT
Organism: Sequoia sempervirens; assembly: GCA_007258455.2. Taxonomy (NCBI): domain Eukaryota; kingdom Viridiplantae; phylum Streptophyta; class Pinopsida; order Cupressales; family Cupressaceae; genus Sequoia; species Sequoia sempervirens. The sequence continues at coordinate 56,258 of VDFB02386644.1, read as the reverse complement.
CCTGAGTTTTCCCCTAGCGAGGTGGGGTAAATTCAAGAGAAGTCGAGGAGCCACAAACTCTAGGAAAAATGGGCCCCAGGGGCCTATATATACCTAGGTGGGCCCCTAGAAGGGTCATTTTCACTATTCACTATGAGGAAATTGTTGAATTTTGTGAGAGAAAAGTTAGGAAAATGCCAAGCAAGAGAGAGTATGAGGTGTCGAGACTAGAAGAGCTAAGGGAGGACATCATCGAGGGGTACAAGGTGGACTAGGTAGGTCTCAAAACCTCTTTGTTAGTGATTTTTAGCATTTTTTAGGCAATTTTCTCCACGTTGAGCTATGCAGACATCTTTTTTCTGCTTAGATGTCTCAAATCTATGTTGTCATCCATATTTAGTGCTATTGTCTCATCTTTGTGTTGTCATCCTGAGTATGTGTTGGTGTGGATGTTACATATATGGATATATGCTTACATTAGATGCTAATATGATTTAATGAACACACATGGATGGATGTTAATTAAATATAATTATGATCTAAGTGCCTTAAAAGATGTAATTTAATGCATGGATAGACAACATAATGAGACACATGTACGTATGTCACACACACACACACATGGTCATATCATCACAAAAAAATTCACAATGTGTTAATTAATAATGTCAATATATGTAGTGCTACTACCCTTAAAGAGTGAAAACCACACATATAACACATTGGACCCTATGTATAGTATCAACAGAGACGCATTGCATTAATGAGATCTTTTAGAGGCATACCATCCATAGACAATAATATGTAGGCACTCGAACCATACACGAAGATGACAATGTAAGGGCCTAACCAATTAGGACTAAATTTCCCTCTTTGGCCAAGCAACACATTTACATTTCTATGATTCTCATAAAGATCCAGGTCACCCAACTTGAAAGTTCTAGGAAGTACACTTTGATTATACAGTCTTGATAATGATTGTTGATAAGATTTAAGATGATTGAGGGCCTATAATCGGCATGCATCTAGCATCTCTAGCTGATGCAAATGATTAGATTGATAAGTTTCATCATCAATTAACCCTTTAAGGGAAATCCGCAAAGATGGAATTTTGAACTCTAAAGGAATGATAGCATCAACACCATACACAAGGTTGTAAGGTGTTGTTCCCATCTCTATATGAATGCTTGTGTGATAGGCCCACAAAGCGTATGTCAACTAAATATGCCAATCATTACCGTGGTTATTGACTATTTTATGAATTATAAGCTCAAGAGTCTTATTAGATGCTTCCACTTGGCCATTCGATTGTAGACAGCAAGGTGTAGAAAATCTATGTTGTATGTGAAATTTCTCCAAGAATTTCTTTACTTCCTTTTCTTGAATGGTGTACCATTATCAGAAAAAATATAGAAGGCAATCCAAAGTGAGAAATAATATTATCTAGAAGAAAACTACAAATAGCTTCAACATTCATGGATCGAAGTGGAATGGATTCAACCCACTTCGTGAAATAATCTATAATGGTAATGATAAAGTTATGTCCCTTACAAGAAGGAGGTGATATTTTTCCAATAATATCCAATCCTCATTTTGCAAATGGCCAAGGATAGGTTTGATTTTTTAACTCTTCTGCAGGTGTGTGAATAAGACGACCATGTTACTGACATTACAGACATTTTTTAACAAAATCAAAGGAATATTGTTCCATTATTTTCCAAAATTACCCCATGTGCATCAACTTCCTCACCAAGGATTTAACACCAAAGTTTCCACCCCCAAAGCTTGAATGGGCTTCTTTAAGGGTGAGGGGTATTTTCGATTTAGTGAGACATCAAAGAAGCAAGCTGTTATAAGATTTTCAATAGAGAACATTGGATAAAATAACATAATGGGATGAAAGATTTCATAAATGAGTGCAATCATTTTTCGTCGCATCATCAAGAAAGTTTCCAATCTTTAGGTAGCTCTGTAAATATTAGAGAACCATTCTCCCAATTCCATGTGACAACACACAAAGGTGTAGGATTTAGGTTAGTTAGAAATAGTTAGGGTCTGAGGAACTTGAACCATGAAGTGGTATTCATTTGTATCCTCATCTAAAGGCACCAAGGAAGCAATGCTCTCCATGGAATCTACATGTTGATTCTCCCTCCTAGGGACACTGTCTATCGTGAAAGAAGAGAATCAATTAAGCAAGGACAAAGCAAGGTCTTGATATCAAGACAACTTACTTTTCTTAGCTTGATAGGTTCTCGTAATTTGGTTTAAAATGAGCTCAGAATCACCCAGTATACAGAGATGTTTAATTTTTAATGCAATCATGCTACACAAGCTAGCAATGAGAGCTCTATACTCAACGATGTTATTAGTATAAGGAAAGTCCAATCGAAAGGAGAGAGGGACTGATTTACCTTTAGGAAATATTAGAACCACACCCACTCTAGAACCAGTCTGACATCTCGACCCATCGAAGTACATTTTCCATTCAAGGTCATAATTAATCGCAAAAATGTTCTCATCAGGAAATAAATCTAAACCTAGGAAAGAGTTGGATGAGGGAGCATCTGCAAATTGATTGGAAATAGCTTGACCCTTTATTGACTTCTGATTAACGAACTTTATGTTGAATTCAGAAAGCAACATCACCCATTTTTCCAATCTCCCAACAAGGTTGATACTAGAGAACAAGCATTTCAGCATGGAGAAGATAGTGCCTTAACTTCTATGTAGCAAAGACAAGAGCAAGGTATTGCTTCTCCATGGAGAAATAACAAGTTTCATAATCAAATAGAACACAACTAATGTAGTAGACCACTCTCTCTTTCCTAGCATCATCATACAGAGCCAACAAAGCTACCAAGGCATATGGTGATGTTATGAGGTAAAGCAAAAGGGGTCTATCTTGCATAGCCAACGTCAATATAGGAGGATTGACCAAATAGGCTTTGATTGACTCAAAGGCTTTCTAGAACTCTTCATCAAATATGAATTGAACATCTTTCTTCAAAAAACAAGTGAAGAGAAAGGTAAGATCAACCAATTAAGATATGAATATATGAATTTCCTGAATCTTCCCTTGAAAACTTTGCAATTCAGTAATATTCCTGGGTGGAGGCATGTTAACAATAGCATCGATCTTATTTGTGTCAACTTCAATTCCACAGTGAGAGACTATGAAACACAAAAGTTTTCCTATGTCTACACCAAAGAAACACTTAAGAGGATTGAGTCTCATCTTATAGATTCTAAGCCTCTCAAAAATAAGACAAAGGTTCTTCACATGATCTTGATGAGTTATAGATTTCACCTAGATGTTATCAACATAATCTTCTAAGGTTTTATGAATAAAATCATGAAATATTAGGGTCATCACCTGCAAGTAAGTTGCTCTTGAATTATTTAACCCAAATGGAATGACCACATAATAAAAGGTACCCCAAGGGGTAGTGAAGGCTATCTTGTACTGATCTTCCAGATTAATATAGATTTGATTGTAACCCAAGAAGCCATCCATAAAAGATAACAATGCATGGCTTGCAATCGAATCCATAATCATATCTATATTAGGAAATGAAAAATCATCCTTAAGAGAAGCCTTATTAAGATCATGGAATTCAATGCATATTTGAATACAACCATTAGGTTTACTAATAGAAACTATGTTTGAAATCCAAGGGGAGTATTCAATTGGATGGATAAATCCTACTTTAAATATTTTCTCTATCTCAGTCTTAACCATCAACGCCGTGCTAGGATTGATCTTTCAAATTTTTTGCTTAATTGGCTTGGCATCAAGATATAGAATAGTATTGTGAACCATTATAGACTCATCAATAGCAGACATGTATTCATATGTCCAAGTGAAGATATCAGGATGGGAATGTAGGAGGTCAGAATGCTCTTCAGCTTCTTCCGAAGAAAGGCACTTCCCAACCTTGATCACCTTTTTCAAAAGATTTAGGGTCCATAGAAATTTCAAGATTTTCTCCCTTAAGGAGAGAAATACGATCCCCAGGATGCGTTATTCGAACATTATCACCAACGTTAGATAGAGGATCTTCCTCATAAATACTTAAGACAGATTCTCCAAAGTACACTTGTTTATGTAAGTGATATGGGAATCATCTTTTGTGATGAAAGGGAGGAAAAGGAAAGTAGGAACCTAGGAATTCCTCAAGTTCTTCATCTAAAGAGAAGACATATAAAGGAACTTTCTTGTTCTGCCACCTATCCTCTATCATCTCAAGATGGACCAAACTTAGTGGTTCAACTGAAATCATATTAACACTCCACCAAGGTTTCTGCTTAGATTGTTCAATAGATCATCCCAAACCTAGATATCAATTTCATGGCTTAAAATGGATAGGGACTTAGATTCCTTGTTTGATACACCATAGGCCTTTCATCCCATAGCCATACCAGGAAATGAGTTCATATCCAAAAAAATAACAAGTTTGTAAAACCTCTGGAGGCAGTGGCTATACATAGAGGGCTTTGTTCCACCAATGAACATTGAATGCATCCACAAGAGTGCAACTGTCTCCTTTACTTAATTCACAAACATTAACCTATTTTCCAAGAGTGGGGTCACTCTCCTTAGTAAGGGTGGATTGGGCTCCTGGACAGGATCATAGTTCTCTTGCTCAATGGGAGGGTCATCCACTTTTACATCAAAGGCATTTGAGAACTCTAGATGAGTGGGACTCGCTTTGTATTCTGCAATGAAGAATTTAGAGAATTCCAAAGAGACTCGATCAGCACCAAGGAAAGAATTTGATTAAGAAGAAGGAGAATATGGGGAAGACTTAGGATTTTTTTCTTTAGGTAACTCATCTTTAATGGCATTCACCTCGAGGAAAACCTCCATAGAGGGTACCATCAAGGAACACGTCATAAAATCAGTGTTTAAGGATGGAATACAATTCTTAAGAGTGGAGATGAATGAAGCTCGATCAACAGCCGATAGCTCACAAAGGTGAACAACTTTTGGATCAGCTTTAATTGTGACCACCCAATTATTTGTGACTAACTTTAAGGAATAGTGTAAAGTAGAAGTTACGACACCCATAGCATGAATCTAGGGTCTCCCCAAAAGAAGATTGTAAGGTAAAGGGCAAGGCATCACATAAACCAAAGTAGGTAAGGTAATGGGGCCTAGCTACAAAGGCAATATTATCATTCCTAGAGCTTGATGGCTAGTGTTATTGAACCCATGAATGTATAAGGAAGTAGCTAGAGAAGATGAATCAACTTTAATCTTAGGTAGTAGGTCAATACCATTGACATTGAGAGTCAAACTGGTGTCAACGAGAGTATGCCTAGTACCAATATTATTAATATTAATTATCATAATCAAGGGGTCTGCTTGATTCTGCACATCTGGGGGTGGGAGTTCTTGTAGATGGAACATAATATTTAGTAAATCTAAATGAATGTGAGCCAACAATGCATTAACATCCGTAGGCCTAGTGGAGGTAGGTAAGAGGATCTTCTAGAAGGATTCCTCAAGCATCACCTGATAAACCAAAGCGATCTAAAGCAAATCCCAAAGTGATATCTTAACCAAAGTAACACAAAGTTGCTCGATAATATCATAATCACCTGGTGCTTTGATCACAAGTTTAGGTGTCAAAGGAAGACTTGGTTGAGAAGGCGGTAAAGAAGTAGGGACTTGAGCGGGTTTATATGTAGGAATAAGAGGTTGTTGATCCATGTTCTATTTGTTTCTTCTTGTACTATCTTTGTGCCCAACATCATTATAGGAAATGGAGTCTATAGCTTTTATGAACCTTGAATACAAATGTAGTGAATCATTTTGATATGAAAACTCTTAGATAGAATAATCCCCTTAGAAGAAGGCCTAGCTAGGGTCATGTAAATAACAAGTTTCTTATGGATTCAAGGAGCCATAGAGACCACTACTACATTTAATAACTCCTCATCTTGTAGAGAGGAAGTTTTCTTAAAAGGTATGCAGATAGAGGAGGGTGCTTCTAAGAAGTCATCTAGAGTGTCATCCAGCATATCAAAATCTTCCTTAGAGAAAGACTTATCATAAACATGGAAACATTGCAAGGATAGATCTAACATGATTCACATCAAGTTCACCAAAATGTGAGATAAGAGGGATTCACTACACATAGGTCTCTTCATTATCAATAGATCACCGAGGAACAAATTTCCCTTATCCAACTCAACTCGAACAGAATGAAGAAATTGCAAAGAAAACAAGTACATGTTAACTTTCACAGAAAACTATTTGAGATCTCAAGAGAGTGAAACTTCTAGATTTCTACCTCTGACAGAGGAGCTCTCGACCAAAAGATGTCAGTGTAGATTTGGGATGCCAGCACGACATTTTGTCATCTAAGTGTTGCACTGGCATCCTAAGCAACATAAAGCTCAAGAGCTCAAGCAGGCAGAGTAAAATCTCACTTCTCGACTTGGATCTAAGGTATACCTAACAAAATGATCAAATAGGGAATTAAAACTTCAAATAAATCACAAAGAGAACTTGGAGAAAACTTACCTTCAACCAGATGTTCAATTCTTCACTCTAAACTCTAATTTTCAACCTACACAGAGAAGAACAAGAGGAAAAGGTTGGGGTTTTATAGGGGTTTTCCTCATTCAAACCCTCGTTTTAGTGTTCCCACCTCCATAGACAGCCAGATATGAAAGGAGAGTAATCAAAATGGACAAAGTGTGTGGTGAAAGAAAAACCTGCTTCAGGAGTAGAACCCACACCACTAAGTAGAAAATGAGCAAGTAAATAGAAAAGAGTGAGAGATAGAGAGTGTTACCCATAGGCCTGGACCCTCTCTAGAGTACACGGATGCACCATTCAGTTCTTTCTTGAGACTTGTAGTTGTTGGAGGGGCCTTAGTTTAGCATGGCTTTGCTTGTGAGAATGTTTCTATCAAGAATGAAGAGAACTCAAGAGTGAAAACCGAAGAGAAAAATTGACTGAATGACTTGAATCATAAAATGATAGAAAATGAGGGGTTTTGTAGCATGCAAGGGTGGAAAAGAGTTGTTATACCCAAAATCCTGACTTCTAAGACACATGGCAGGAGTCGATATTCGAGATTCCTTATTTCAGACTAAAAAAACTAATAGGACGCTAGCATGTTGCACATGCATCTAAAGCATCAATTTTTGGAACATGTCATTAGGCTTCTATTGCTTCACTAATGATCCTCATGGGGTCAAAATTGTGAAATTCTGGCCCATTGGATTTTTGGCATTAATGCTCTTAGGCATCATAAATTCTAGGAAAAGTTCTAAAATGTGGAACTTCCCCCAGGTGCAATATTGTGACATTACATATGGTACCCCTTGTAAGATTTTATTGTGAAATCCTTAAATACCCTTGAATCACCTGCAAGACAAAATAAATTTTGCAAGAAAGAAATGGAAGAAATATTATGCTAGCATTATGGATGCATGGAAAAGTACATATAAAGCCTTGCTTATATAGGCAAGGAGTGAGAAAGGATAGACAAGATCATAAAAAGTGTCTTAATCCTATCAAATGAGACAACTAATCTATCTACCTAGGAAATGATGCATATATAAGATAAATTCTATAAAATCCAACTAAGACTTCTAGAAGAATCTTATATCCTAAGTAAACTTAACATGTTAATATGTCTCATAATTACCTAATGAATGAATTAACTAGGTACAAGATATTTATTCACACCAACACCCCTCTTAAGTGTCACTTAGGAAATAATATTATTATAGAAAGATGCAATGATGCAAGGATGGGTCTCGACTACTAGGCTATGTTAGGTACTCATGTACACATGCAAAATAATCTCTCATAAATGGAGAAAGGGAGAAAAGCCAGTGGGACAAAACTCCTCTCCAAAAGAGAGATGAAATACAATAAAGATATCCATCACAAATCCAATCAATCTCTATCCACACAAAGGATGATAAGAGAGATCATACAACCCCCCATAATGAGATAACTTGTTGCAAAGAGAAGCAATGGAAGTACACTTAGGGGGTAACACTATAATCCTTAATCCAACAAGCAAGGAAAGATACTTTTATTTCCTAGAAACCATATTAGAGTAACTCAAGGGCTCAAGTAAGAATCATGAAAAATCAATAGTAGACCTGATGCCAAGGAACATTAGAAAACTTACAAACTGGCACAACTCTGGAATCTATGAAGCAACACTCAGAAATGGTCTCTCCTCCCTTGGGGACCTTTATTGGTCTGGACTCCATTAAAGATAGTAGGAACAAAAATGTTAGTGAACTATAGAAATATGATAACAATATGCATAGGAAATGGTTATTTATAATACTCAAAAAGACAAATAAGTTTAAGAATAATTTTTTATGCAATTTTGATATGTTTTGAGACATTCTCAGCCTTATGGTTTTTCTATTTTGTAAGTGAAATTTTTTATCCTAGTGGGGCTTATGATTTAGCTACTTGTAGTCACATATATATTACAACGAGACTATATTTGATTAGTAATCAAATATCAATTTAAAAAGAAAAAAATCCATTTCTATAATACTAGAGGAATAAATGAAGCATTTGAAAGGCCTTCAAAATGTTTATAGCTAGAGAATACCTCTCAATTTTAACAAAATTTGTAATAAGAGGGGAACGGAAACTAACTCCTCTCAAAGATATATTTCCATAAGGAAAACCAATTAAAATATAATGTGTTAGGAAGACTTTCAAATCATAAACCTTCTCTAGAAAATGTATCACTCATCAACAAAAGCAATTCTCTATCCATAGATATCAATCATCCCCATTTCTCCTTTGTTTTTCAGTAGACAACACATATCTTATGAAATCTAAGGAAATATCATGTTTTCTTGGTGCTAACCTAAAGGAAGTCATACAAAATATTTGTGATTTTATTACATTATTCTTTGTAAGGATCCCAACTAGAAAATAAAAGTAAATATAATCCATGAAAATAAATTTGGTGCAAACATGGAATTTACTAGCTAATTAAAATATAATATGTTAGGAATACTTTCAAATCACAAGCCTTCTATGGAAAATGCATCGCACTCATCACAAAATTCTATTCTCTATATATAGATATCAATCATCCCCATTTCTCCTTTGTTCTTTAGTAGACAACACATATCTTATGCGATCTACGAAAAGATCATGTTTTCTTGGTGCTAACCTAAAGGAAGTCATACAAAATCTTTGTGATTTTATTGCATTCTTCTTTTTAAAGATCCCAACTAAAAAATAAAATTCAATATAATCCATGAAAAGAACTTTGGTGCAAACATGGAATTTACTAGCCAAAAATAGGACTTAGTAAATAAGAAAGAGAATTTTTGCAACTCAATTTATCAAATATTACCAAAGTGTGGAAGAAATTATCCTAAAGAAAAAGTGAATGGAAAAAAAAAATGTTTCATCTTAGCCTATCCATCTCCAAGAGTAGTTCTTAAGTCTCCCTAGTAAATAAAAATACTATGTCTATAACCACTATTGGCTCTAACCAATAATTTTATAAAAGGTGTTGAGGCACACCATATAATTCTTGAATGAGGTCTCAATCATGGAAAAATTGATGAAATAACCCATGAAATATAATTTGATTAGTTGATTAGGATATTCAATAAAATAATTCAATCTGATAAGACCTTGTGTAACTCTATGTGTAATTATATGGTCAAATTCCTTTGAATAAAAAAAGAAAGAAAATTTGCAAGATGAAAACATTTGTCAATGGATCAAAAGAGTTATAAAATATGTAGAATTTTACCACAAATGAAGAGATAAGTAGGAATGTTAGTAAAAAAAAAATTAACTTGTAGGAGTTAATGGTGAGTCCCAACACCCCCAAGAATAGTTTCTAGACCAAAATATCTTCCACGAGAGAGAAAATGGTAAAAATATCTTACTATGATAATGGATACAAGATTACAAGATTGAATATGTAATATAAATATAATTCCTTTTTTAAAAATATAGGGTGAGAGATAGGATTAGACAAGATTTTGACATGTGTCTTAATCCTATGTTATAAGATAGCTAACATGGAAAAAAGTCAAAAAGATAAGTTAGGATAAGATCTTATCTGGAAAACTAATACTTATAGAAGGACATCTAGAACCTAAGTAAACTTAACATGTGAATAAGTCCCCCTTGTTAGGATTAGCTAAGTACAAGACATTTATTCACACCAACATAACCAACAAAGAGGAAAAGTTATTTGAACACAAACACTTTAATTATGGCCAACCTAAAACGCCACTAAATGTAGTCATATTCTTTCTCAAAATAATTCAACCTAGATAGAATATGATTCCAAGAGTCCCTATATCACTTCATTCTCTTCTAAATAGAATGATATCATGTAAAACATATCATATTTTTATAAACCCTATTTTCTTTGACTTCACAATTGATAGAAGAAGGTGAACATGAAGATCATATACTTTTGCAAAAATCTTATAAGAAACATTCAATAAGGTGATAATCCTCTAGGTATAGATGATATTAGAACCCCTATTTTTAGGGATCATTTTGAAGGAATTCATTGTAAAATTGAATAATTTTAGGGTCCATGAGTTACCAATTATTTTTAAAGAACTCATGATGTAATCTATCAAGGCATTGATCTCTATTGGTGTCCAAAGTTTATTTATATTTACTTATGAGATAGAGAATGTAGAGAGGGAAGGAGATAGAGCTAGAGGTGATAAGGAGAGGTGATAGAGAGATGTGATAGAGAGAGAAGTATAGAGGGAATGAGGGAGGGAGGGAGAAAGAAATAAAGATGTATAGAGGGATAGGTAGGTAGAGAGCATTAAAATAGAGAGAGAGAGAGAGTAGAGAGAGAGGAGAGACATGGGGTAGGTAGAGAGGAAGATGAGAGATAGAAAGAGGAGGGGGAGAGAGAGGGAGTAGTAGAGATGTAGGGAGAGAGAGTTGAGAAAGAGATATATTAGAGAGGGAAGGAGAGAGAGAGGGAGGGAGAAGTGAGAGAGTAGAGAGATGAGGAAGGTGGAGAGATTGAAAGAGGAGGGAGGGAGGGAGAAAGAACAAGATATAGAGAGGGAGGGGCAGATAGAGAACTAGAGAGGGAAGGAGAGGTAGAGAGTAGAGAGAGGAGAGGAGAGAGAAGGAGTAGGTAGTGAGGGATAGGGGAGAGACAAGGAGATAAGAGATAAAAAGATGAGGGAGGGATAGATATGTAGGTAGAGAGAGTTGGGATAGCGAAAGAGTAGAGAGGGAAGGAGAGAGGGGAAGGGATGGAGAAGTTAAAGAGAGGAGGAAGGTGGAGAGATTGAGAGAGGGAAGGAGGGAGAGAGGGAGAGAGAGACAGAATGAGGTATAGAGGGATAGGTAGGTAGAGAGAAGTAGAGAGGGAAGGAGATATGGAGGGATAGGTAGGGATGGAGAGAGAGAGAGAGAGGTAGGTATAGAAAGGGAGGGGAGATGTAGAGAAGTAGAGAGGGAAGGAGAGATGGATGGAGAGGTAGGGATAGAGGGAGAGATAAGGATTTAGAGAGAGAGGTGAGAGAGAGAAATAGAGAGATAGGTAGTTAAGGAGAGGGAGGGGGAGATAGAGAGAAGTAGAGAGGGGAGGAGGGAAGAAGAGATAGGGAGGGAGAGAGACATGAGATAGAGAGAGAGGAGGGAGGGAGGGATATTTAGGATAGACAGGTGAGATAGAGATAAGAAAGTAGAGAGGGAAGGGGGAGAGAGAGAGAGAGAGAGGTGATAGAGAGAAGTAGCGACATAAGGAGGAAGGTAGGGAGATTGTGAGAGGGAAAGAGAGAGGGAGAGAGAAAGAGGTATATAGGGGTAGTGATGTAAGGAGGAAGGTAGGGAGATTGAGAGAGGGAAAGAGAGAGAGAGAGAGAGAGAGAAAGAGGTATATAGGGGTAAGTTAGATAGAGAGATGTATAGAGTGAAGTTTAGTTGAAGAGAGAGAGGAGGGAGGGATGGATAAAGATGGATAGTTGAGATAGATAGGAGAGAGAGAGGTAGGTAGAGAGAGGTAAATGAGAGATAGAAAGAGGGAGAGGGAGAAAGAGGATATATTGAAAGAGGGGGAGGAAGAGATAGAGAGAGAAGAGAGGGAAGGAGAGAGATAGAGAGAGGTGATAGAGAGAGAAGTAGATAAGGAAGAAGGTGGAGAGATTGAGAGAGAGGAGGAAATGAGGGAGAGATAAATAGGTATAGAGGGACAACTAGGTAGAGAGAAGTAGATATGAAAGAAGAGATAGAGGGAGAGGTAGGGATGGAGAGAGGTAGGTAGATAGAGGTAGGAGGAGATAAAGAGAACTATAGAGGGAAGGAGAGATGAAGTAAGAGATAGGGAGGGAGAGAGAGAGGTGAGAGAGATAAGAGAGAGGAAGGAGGGATGGATAGGTAGGGAGAGAGAGGTGAGATAGAGAGAAAGAGAGTAGAGAGGGAAGGGGAGAGAGAGAAGTGAGATAGGTGATAGAGATATGTGATGGAGAGAGAAGTAGAGAGGTAAGGAGGAAGATGGAGATATTGATATGGGAGGGGGGGAGAGAAAGAGGTATAGATAGATAGGTTAGATAGCAAGAAGTAGAGAGAAAAGGTGGGTGAAAGGAAGAGAGAGTGGGGGAGAGAGAGAGAGGGAGAAAGAGAGGTGAGATAGAGATTGAAGTAGAAAAGGAAGGAGAGAGAGGTGAGATAGAGAGAATGGCTAGATAGAGAATAGAGAGGGAAGGAGAGAGAGAGGGAAGCAAAGAGCGAGAGAAAGAGGGGAGGGAGAGAGGGAGGGAGCAATAGGTAGGGATAGAGAGAGGTGATATAGAGAGTAGAGAGAGATATATATAGAGATAAAATGAGGGGGAGGGAGGATAGAGAAATGTAGAGAGGGAAGGAGGGTAGGAGAGAGATAGATATTAGAGAGGCTGGAAGGAGAGAGAGATGGACATGTAGAGACATAGTTCTTGAGATAAAGGGAGAGAGTGTTAGATAAAGGGATGGAGATAGTGAGAGAGAGAGAGGTCTAGAGAATAAGAGATGAAAATGAGTGAGATAGATAGAGAAAGATGAAATTTGACCTCCTAATTACTGAAATTTGACATGCTAATTACTAAAATTTTACCAAGTCTAATTTTTTTTAAAATCTTCCAAAAACTAAAATTTGCATTATAACTCCTAGAGATTTGATACCACTCTCAAACATCCCAAAACTATATACATGAAATATAACTTAAAGTATAAGAAATTAAATGTCCATATGTAAATTTCAACTTATACTTAAATGTTTATTTCATACTTAAATGTGTAACTAGGGTAAAATTCTAGGTTAGCTGCAAATATCATAATAAATTAAACCCTCATCAACAATAGAGAAAGAAGGAAACTAGAAGTATAAAGATATGAAATAATGTCACCTAGTCTTCAAGCCTCCATTGATTAACCTCTATTTCTCTTCTCCACCTTGCTATAAATAGTATAAGTTCCCTTAGATTTGAACTACAACTATAACCTATGACTAAGACAAGCAAAAAATTGAAGTATTATGAGTTCTCAAGTATTCAAAACTTCTCAAGCATGTACTAAGTGCATAAGTTGTTGAAAATGACTATGTCTAAAAATGACTTGAGAGAGACCTTTTAAAGAATGTAAAATTGAAAATGTATGGCTAGGATTAGAAGTTGAAAAAACCCTAAGATCAAAGGCTATAATTCAATGTGATGAGCAACATTACAGTTAGAGCAACATTAGGTCAAAATTAGGGAAAGATATAAAATGAAGGGTTGAGATTTAATTAGAGACAATTAAATAAATGGTGAAGAATAAATGAGATAAGGAAAAATTTTGGCACAGAAAAAGAGGTAGTTGGAAAATCAAATAATAATAGAAATTACTTGATTTACAGAGGAAAGTTGACTTTTGGAGTTAAATAATAATTTAATTGAAAAGTGGGAATAAGAAAAAAAGTAGTAAATATTTATTTAATTATTTACTTGTGGGATGAAAAGTGGGATAAATAAATAATTTTATTTAATTGAAGGAGAAAAGGATAATGAAAAAATTAAATAATTAATGGTAATTGTTGAATTTATAGCTGGAAATGAAAATGAGTAATTAAATAAATTAGATATTTTTTTAATTATAGGAGTAAAGATTAGTTAGTGACATATTTAGATAAACAAATATAATTTAATTATTTAAATAATTGTAGATGAATATAGGATATGAATTAATTAAATAATTAGAAATTATTTAATTAATGGTGTGAAATGACCTTAGGAAATAATTAAATAATTTAATTATGTGAGGAAGAAGTGTGGTTTGACATAGAAAAATGTAGCTCGAAGGCCTAGGTCATTTTTATGTGTCTACATTTTGCCCCTCTTTGACATAATACAATTTATCACGTTGTGTCAAAGAAAACAAGTCAATAATATGCCCCAGTGTGAAAGTAGGGAGAGGAAGGATGAGGAGGAGGTAGTGGTATGCCCCTTGAGAGGACAGGTGAGTTCAAATTATAGACACCTAAATTTGACCACTCCCATATGGTCAAATTCACCCTTGCATTCCTTTGTCCTGCATCGCTTAGCCATATTAATTAAATAATTTATTATTTGATTAATATTTCCCTTCAACCTAATGCCTCCTAAGGTATTTAATTAATCAATCAAATACCTTACCTTATTCATCTCTAAATTAAATAAATAAACCAATTTATTTAATTTAGTCATTAGCCCAAATGAATTAAATCAATTTTTAATTCATTTTCTTCTCCCTCCTCATGTCACATCCTCCATAAACCTCTTTAATCCAAATTAATATAATTAATCTATGATAAGGATGTGCACAACCCTAATCATCATTAGGGTCACATCCTCCATAATCTCCCACTTGCCCCTAATCCCACATTTGCACAACCTTCATCACCTAATTAAGCTAACCTAATCTTCATGCCATTTATGGCATGTGTCCTTAGTCGACCTACATTAAATGCTTTCTCTATTTAGAGAAGGCATCCTCTTCCCTATGTGAATTTTTAATTCACATTTATTCATCCAATGCATGTTAAGGAATTTTAAATTCCTTCTCCCATCCCCATGAGAATTTGTGAGGAATTTTTAATTCCTCTCATGTCCTCTCAAGGCACATGTGGAAAAGGACCTCCTTTATGAGGAGATCTTGTCCATTCCCTAGGTACATCAAAGTACCTCCATGTCATATTCACATCATCCCTTCCCTTCCATGTCATTTGCCACATATCAGTTTGTGAGGGCTTGTGAGTTCTCAACTCGCCCTAGTCCTTGATCTCCTCCACCATGGATCAATCCTGGCCCTCAACTTTTTTAAAGGAACTTCCCCTCAAAATGGTGGAAATGTCTCCATTTTGATCATCCACTTTTGCAATCACACAAGCACATACATTTATCCATTTTTCAAGTCATCAAGTCATCACCATTGTTGCAGCATTTTGAGCCTCTGTATTGCATCTACTCACATACCCACATCCTCCATTGCATTCATCGTCACTTCACCATCATTTAGAGCTAATATTTAAGCCATTTTTCCAAAAAAGGAGCACACAATCAAGCATTAACAAGGGCCAACCCAACCATCAATTTGAAGAAGGTAAAAAGTTCATTTTGCTCATGCTTTGTTTGAATTCAACTAGGCCTAATCTTGAGTGTTTGTTTTGTGTTTTCCTTGTTACATTTTGTTTAGTTTTGCATCTCAGAGTAGGTAAAAACACTTGCACACATTTCTGGAACACCTAGGGGAACCAACGTCATGGGTCTGTTTTATGTTTGCTTGTTGTTTCAAATTTTACAGGTTCAAATTTCACACGTAGGGGAAAATCTGCCCCTCAAGGAAAAACTTGCTTGATGCAGAGGCGGACCTGAAGTAAGAATAGGTGAGCTCGTATCCACCCTTTTGTAAAAAGGGTGAACTTGAATTCCCCAATCTAGATCACCAAGTTCAGAGGTGAATACACTTGGGGTAACCTAAATGGGTGGATGTGCTGAAGATATGGGCGGACATGATTTGAATGTAAAGGATAAAGAACATACACCCTTCCATCGAAAAGGCAATCGTGATTTATCCTTTTTTAGAAGCCAAGCAATCCTACATCATAGACTGAGGTGGACTTGCTCTATGTAGGGGCGAATTTGAGGTATTCCAAAATGTTAAAATTTTCAATTTGTGCTCCAATTCAGTTTTAGTTTTGGGTACTAATCAACTAACTTGTTCGTCGATGATTATGTGATTTAACTAACAATTTTCACAACTTGTATCTCATGTTTGACAAAGACCGGTGGTGAAAACTACTATTTCATTTTCTGTAGGATGATCATTCCAAGACCCCTAGTTTAGCTTTGTCTGTGTGATTTTTTCTACACTAATTTAGGCACACAAATTAATTAAAGGGTAAATTAATTTGTTTTTCATTTTTGGGAGAAATTTTTTGACATATCCACTCCCCTTGCACCTTTCAGTGATCTTGGATAATGATAAATCATAGCATGTTCTAGTCTAATCTAGTCTACCCAAGAAGTGCTAGTGTGTGTAAGCTCTCCTCTTACACTACCTGTAAGCCTAGGGACTAGCTGAAACATCTAGAATTTCCTTCCCTTAGTGAGACCTACCTAGGATTTCATCACTCAGGGGACAATCTTGACCATGTGTTACTGGTAGGGTATATAAACAGGCGAGATCCAAAGCTATACCCCAATCCAGACACATTGTATATAGCAAAATGTCGAAGCTAGGGTGATACCTGGATAAGATGTGTAGGGTTGGTCTGAGTTTCTACTACCTCGCTAGGGCTCCTAATCCACGCTTGTGATGAGATGGTTTTCACGGTTATACTTCATGCACCCACTTGGTATATCAAGGATGCATAAGATAGCCTTGTTCAGCCTAGATAAAGACTTGTGTTTTAGTCGTGGCTTGGTGTAGTGCAGGGGATGTGCACCATACCCTAAAGTTACTCACCATGTACTCCCTTGGGTTGAGATAGAAATTCTTGTGGTGGACTACGATAGTCTCCAAGAGAGAGAATGAAGGTGAGTTTGTGCCAACTATTCATGACCCTATGCCACTGAATCACTAGCTATCTGCCTTCATGAGAAAGGGTGATCTAGAGAACCACCCCAGTATCATAGAGTATTAACCTTGGGGTGTCCTCTCAAGGTGGTGGGCCTACATCAAGTTAGAAAACCCATAATACTAATTTTAGGAATTTTCTACCCAGAGTGTCTTCTTGTGTGATACCAGTGCTTGTCATCAGTCTAAGTCAGTTCAGCCCTTTGTTTGTTATTTTTCATTTTTTTGTCCTTTACCATAGTCTGCCTCTTCCCTTAGTGGTGAGTTTTCTTCTCAGAGGGGTGAACTTGTATTGTGCACTGGCAATCTTTCCTTGGAAAGGGGTGATTCCACATCTTGAGTCCAGTCTAGTCATCCTTTAGGTGAATTTTTCCTTCTCAGGGGAATATTAGCTTGTGGATCCCTTAGTTATGTGACCTCATGTTTGCTTGTTCCCTGAATAGGTGATCCTGCCCAGTCCATAAGTGAGTTTATGTCAAATCTGCTTCATTCAAGTTCACTTTTTCCCTTAGAATAGGTGATCCTATTATCCTTTAAGGTGAATCTGAGTCTGGTCTGTGTCATCATTGTCTGCCTATTCCTGGAATAGGCGATCTTGTTGTCTACAAGGGAAATCCCGTGTCTTGTATGTGTCCCTCTCGTCTGTACATCCTTTGGAATAGGTGATCTTGCTATCTGCAGGGGTGATCCCATGTCTCATCCATACCATTTTTTTTAGTATAGTCCAATACATAGGTGGTTATGTCCAACCGATAGGCGATCTCCTTAGAGGTGCTTTCATCCCCTATCTGTACATCTGAGGAAACATGAAAACTTGTTACCCCAATAGGAATTTTCATCTGTATCCATACATCTCAAGACAAAGGTGATCCTAAACCATAGATAGGCGATATCGTGTCTCGTTCCCACCTATTTCTTTTAGCATCCAAAGATATAGGTGATCCCGCTGCATAGATAGATGAACCTACACTACATAGAGGAGAATCTATTGACCTTTAGATAGGTGATCCCATCACCTAGAGGTATGATCTTGTCACACATAAAGGTCTATCTATGTTCCATATAAAATTCCTGAGAGTTAATCCTTTGGACAATTGAAATCCTATTTTTTTCTAAGTCCATTCCGATGATTGAAATTTTTTTATCACCATCCATCTTCCCATAATTGTCATTTTAGTCCATCTACATTTTTCAAAAGTCATCAAATCTTGAATCAAATCATATAGGTGTTTCTTAGGACATCCCTAGACTACATATTCATCGTCGATCCATCAATCTGAATCCTTTGAACTTTGTTTTAGAATTTTTTTATCCAATTAGATTAGGTAACTAACCCTAATCATCATCACTTACACTCATTTAGGATTGCCATCCATCCTAAGTTAGTAATCATTAGCAACCTAATCAATCTCCTCTCATCTTAAGGAAAATTTTGTGTCATGATCACCCTTTTATAATCCAAATCTAATCATCAACATTGTACATCATCCAATTAAGCCCCTGAACTTAGTTTAGAGTTAATCTCATCCAATCCAATCCAATCAGTTATCAAATCCAATCGATCAATCAATCCTATCAATCATCTAATCTAATCAATCAACCCAATCGAATATGATTTATTCAGTTATCCAAATCATCCCACCAGTCATCCAATCAATTAATCTATTACCTTAGAAATCCTTTAGTCCTCATCTAGACCATAATTTAAGTGCATCCTAGGGCTTAGTGTCATTTTAGCCACCTAGTCATTTTTCATTTTCATGCCCCTTATCCGATCACAAGTAAACAATCTCATGGAACAACAACAGTCCCAAGGTGCTCTGCTTCAAATCCCTCAGAATCATCCCACCAATGGTTGATCATCCCAATCTAACACCGAGGTCCACACTCAATCCCCTTCCAATGAAAGTATGGTTAGCCAACTCGAGCTCACAGTCGATGAATATCTTAGCAACCCCACTAATGTGCAAATGATAGATCATCTTCTCAATGAGCATGGGGATAAAATCCTCTCCACATTACTATTGAAGGGTATCAAGCCATCGTCAGAGTTTGATTTATCAAAATATATCAACATTACACCCCCTATGCCACTCACTCTACCACAAGATCTGACTCCTAGTTCATCTATTCCACAAATCCTCAAAGTCACACCACATAATACATGATAAAAACCAATATTTGGAAATGTTGTGCTTTATTATCTTCCACCCACCCACATCCCAATTTCAGTAATGGGTTCTACACCTAATCCCAACATTCCCCAAGGCCCTAATCCTAACAATTCTCTTGGATTGGGTAGTCCACAAGGCATGAACATCCCACAAAGCTCAAGCCCCATACCATTTGTACCACCTCTTAAACCAAACCAACTGGGTCAACTACCATGAAATATGGGGGGAAATGTTCCTAATCCTTTTGTTACACCACCAACACCTCCTGGTTCCACACACACATCAAACTTACCACTACCTTCGTTCACATCTCAACAACCACCTCCAGGCAATATCCCTTCCTTGCATTAGCCTTAGGATAACCCACAGGAAGCACCACCATTACAATTGCCTCATCAACAACCACTACAACATACCCAAATCATGTCATAGCCCCAGCAACAAACACCATCCTATCAACAACCTCTGCACCAATTGCAAGGTAATCCATCCCAACCCCCTCACCAATCGTAGGTCCCTTATCACTAGCAAACACCACCCTACCAACAATCTATGCACCAATCAGAGGTCCCTCAACAACCCAAAATCCCATCTTGACCTCTTTATCAACAACCACCATCCTACCAACAACCCATGCAACATTCACAAATCCTGACACAATCACAACAATCCTTCGAAAAAATTCCAGGCAACCTTGCTACCCAATACCTAAACCAGCCGCATAGCACGTATTATGCACAAGCCATGACATCCAACCCCAACCCTAATTATTCTTACTACAACCCACAACAATCCCAACCACAACCCTCTTACACAAATCCCCAACAATCACAAAAAATCACCTACTACAAGCAATCCAATCTACAACAACCACCATATGTTTCCCAATAGCAAACTGCTTACAATTACCAATACAACCCATATTGTTCCCAGTAGCAACCATCATATCAGCAAGGTGCCTCCTCCTCATCTTGCCAAGCCCTGCCATCATATCAGCAATCTTATGCCAATCCTCAATCCATGTATCCTAATCAATACCAACAAACCCTATCATATCCATCTTTGTCATCATATGGCTAGTCCATTCTACCTCCACCTCTATCACATCAGCAATATAGCCCTTATGATCAATCCAATCTAGTAGGTCCTTCCTCCTCAACATCGATTAATAAAGAGTGGGATGAAATAAAAGCCACACTAAAAGACCTATAAGTGGGGACATCCAAGAAGTCCTTCAAATTTGAAGAGATTTTCCCCTATCCATTTGATCCTTCAATTTCACTCATTCCTTTTCCTAAGCATTTTGAAATGCCTAAATTTGATAAATACAAGGGAAGGAGAGATCCTATGAACCATTTTCAAGAATTTTATACACATTGTTAGGAGATCATGCATAAGGAAAAATACATTCTATAGTTGTTCCTTAGGAGTCTAACGGGGCAAGCTCTAGACTAGTTCATGGGTCTTCCTAAGGGGTCAGTTTCTTCCTTAGTGAATTTTTCAAAAAAAAAGAAAATTTGACCACTTCTCCTTCAATTTGGTGGACATTGATACCTTCGATCTCCTGAAAGATACCCAACGTGAGGGAGAAACATTTTCAAGTTATCTGCAAAGGTGGCAAGCCTTAGGTAGTCGGCTAAAATCCCATCTTAGCAAGAAGTATTTGGTAACCATCTTTGTGTCAAACACTCACCCTGAACTAGCTCATAATCTACACCTCCACTACGTTACCAGTTTTTCTGAAGTCATTGAGAAGGGCACTATCATTGAGAGATCCCTTA
The DNA here is from genome assembly GCA_007258455.2 of Sequoia sempervirens. Lineage (NCBI taxonomy): Eukaryota > Viridiplantae > Streptophyta > Pinopsida > Cupressales > Cupressaceae > Sequoia > Sequoia sempervirens. The sequence goes on along the minus strand of VDFB02386644.1, from coordinate 35,244 downwards.
TTTCCAAGGGCCAAATCAAAATAAGGATAGCCCATTTGGAGATAAATATCACTACTAGAACAAGAATAAGAATGTTTTCAATGATGGCATCACTGACACGAAACACATCCAAGTAGCTAACACTTGACAAAGATCACAATTTGTCTCCAATCCACAATTAATTGCCAACATCATATCTATACTGGATGGTGCACCTCGTCCTCCTCAATAGTCCAACCAAGGGAATAACAAGCATACATTCACTCCTTTGGGAGAACCTTTAGATGTTCTTTTCAAGATTTTACTTCAAGCGAATTATCCGGTCACTTATCCTATGACAAATCCTTTCAACGAGTCAAAACCCAAACCCGCCTAGTATAGGGAAAATTAGTATTGTGAATTTCACAAGATTAAAGGTCACTCCACTAATAAATGTCAGGTACTAAAAACCTATATCCAATATCTCATAGATCAACAGGACATCTTAGTGGATACTAATCAGGCTACATCATCCAATGCTCAATTACAGATATATCAAAATGCCTTCCCTAAGCACAATTAGGGTGCTAGTACCTCAAATACAAACCTCGGGTCCAAAAATTACAATTAGAATAACAACATGATCAATGTCAATTATAAGAATTTACCCTTTAAGTATGATGGCATCATTATGTGCATTAGTCAAGCCAAGCCATGCATTTCTATGATTTGTGTCAAAGGAAAAGACCCTACGTGTGTTGTTACCACATGCCATACACACAACAATTCTTGGGGCTTCCACTTTATCTTAGCCCACTCCTGTGAGCTCATAATACAATATTCTTGACCATTATGGTAAGACGCCAACCCACATATCTATCTTGGATTTGCTTAATTCTTCTCCAATTCATTAAGAAATCCTTACAAAGGCTCTTCAGGATACACATGTGCCCAATGACATGAATCCTACCCAATTTCAAGCTTTAATGGGGCATTTATCCTCCACCTATAAGCTTAGATTTAGTCAAAATTATATGTCATCAATCGATTCATCCCATAACCATGCCCTACACATTGAAGTCATTGTTATCTGCCATAAGGTAAAATGGGTCTTGGTAGATATAGATCTACCCTCAACCTCTGTACATTAAAGTTCATAAAATAGGTAGGGTATACTCATGCTGGCCTGGATAATCAAACCATCACAATAAAGGCTTATGACAATGCAAAAAGGGACTCAGAAGGTATTATTTTTCTTCCTATTCAAGTTGGTCCCATCGTTCAATACACCACATTCCACGTTCTTGATCTAGATCTACCATACAATCTTCTCCTTGGCCTCCCATGGATCCATGCCATGCAGTCCGTTCTGTCTACCTACCACAAATGCCTGAAATTTGTATACAATAGGGTTGAAGTAACTATCCATGTAGACCCAAAACCCTTCGAGTACTGTCATGCTCTAGAAGCTTCCTTCCCCCACACTAGACATTTTCTAGGAGTAGAAGTTGGGGTACCTCAAGAATCATCTTCCAATCCATCCTCCAATTCATCATCCACCACATCATCGACTCCATCCACTGCATCTAAATCCACCATTACCAAGGTCTAGACCATAGATAAAGGATGTGGAGAATATGAGATGTGTATGGCTCTAATTATGGCAACCATGCCTCCATCTCCTCAAACCTATGGTCAACCTTCTCAGTTTGCACCAAAGGAAGAAGAGAAGACAAAAACTCTCAACTCTAAGAACATGGGTTCTACCACTTTCTAGTCCCTAGAAACACAACAAGATTAGGTAGACAATGACATCAGTCAATGGATATATAGGGAAGAACCTGAGACATCACCTCCTCTCATTGAATACTTCCAAGAGGTTTATTCTCGTGCATCAAAGTTGGCAGAAAAATACAATAATCAGGGGGAGGACTTGGTGTAGGAGAACATGGAAGATTGCAGCCCATTGAGACACCTGTGCAACCTAGAAATTTGGGCATAGGCTATGACAAAAAGTGAAAGGGTCCTACAACATCCACTAGCACCTCGAACAATGTCAACTCAGATAATGATTTCCTTGATGACATACTTGAAGAAGAATCCATCATACTCTCATACGATGATGTATATCTCCCCTCCCTTTTTTATTTCACATCAATCTTTACCATCAACATTTCCCTCTACCATCTTGACCTTATTGATTAGGACCTAGAAGGTAGCACACCTATAGACACTTTTCCTTCAGTGGACACTTATATACATCTCATGGGATTGGGGAAATTTGAAGACTCTAACCGCAAAAGAAAAAAGAAAAGATACAAAAAAGGGTCATATAGTTAAAACCTCTCTGGGGAACTTCTTGAATCATCAAAAGTAAAAATAAATAGTGTATCTGACAGTGAAAACCTTGATGAGGCACTAGAGGATGGGGATGTTCATCTTCCCCTTGTTGGAACTCATTTATCTAAATGATCCTCCATTCTGATCGAAGAGATGCAAGAGGTGATTTTGGGAATTGTAGAAGAGCCCAAAATCACTCATGTGGCCAAGTCATTGTCAAAAGAAGAATATCCCGTCATTTTCAACCTACTAAAGGGATAATTAAATTTACATGGTCCTATTCAGATATTCCAAGATTGGATCAAGCATTGGTTGTGCACCATCTTGACATTCATCTGGATGAAAAACCAGTTAAGAAGTTCAGAAAAATGCATCCCCAAGTGGCCTTACTTGTCAAGAAAGAATTGGAAAAATTGTTGGAGGCTGGATTCATCAGACCTATTGATTATTCCAATTGGATATCCAACATAGTGACTATGGCTAAACCAAATGGGAACATCAAAATCTGTATAGACTTTCAAGATCTTAACAAAGCTTTCCCAAAAGATAATTTCCTACTTCCAAACATTGACATGTTGGTGGATCTTATAGTAGGACATGCTATGCTATCCCTCATAGATGGCTTTTCAGGCAACAATCAAATTAGAATCGCACCTGAAGATCAGCATAAGACTGCCTTCACCACCCCTTGGGGAACTTTCTATTACAATGCCATCCCCTTTGGTCTCAAAAATGTGGGGGAAACTTATCAACGTGCAATGATCATCATCTTCCATGACCTCATCCACATCATCATAAAAAATTATGTTAATGATTTACTAGGGAAATCAAAGACAAGAGAAGAACATCCCATGATCCTAAAGAAAATATTTGAGCGGTTAGAGAAATACAAGCTATGCCTGAATCCAAAAAAGTGTGTTTGGTTTCACATTTGGTAAATTATTAGGCTTCATAGTCTCTAGAAGGGGCATTGAAGTGGATCTAGAAAAGGTCAAGGCCATAATGGAAATGCCTCCACCATGCAATCTAAAACAATTAAGTAGTTTACAAGGAAAACTACAATCTATTAGGCACTTCATAGCCCAACTTGTTGATAAATGCTAATCATTCACACATATCTTGCACAAAGACATCACCTTCAAATGGGATCTAGAGTGTCAACGAGGATTTGACAAGATCAAGGAGTATCTGGCCAATCCTCCCATCCTAATGCTTCCTATCCCAAGTAAGCCACTCCTATATATCTCAGCCACATTAGTTGCACTGGGGGAATTACTAGCCCAACATGATGAGTTGTCCAAGGAATGTGCTATTTATTATATCAGTCACACACTTGTGGGTTATGAGTTGAATTACTCACCTATGGAAAAGGCTTGCTTGGCAGTGGTCTTCAATTCACAAAAGCTTCATCACTACATGCTTAGTCATCCCATCAAGCTAATATCAAAATTTGTCCCACTCAAGTATTTGTTATCCAAAACTTCTTTAACTAGCCACATGGCCAAGCGGGTTATGTTACTGAGTGAGTTTGATATAGAGTACGTGGATTGTAAAGAAATGAAGGGACAAGTGATAACAGATTAGTTGGCTGAAACTCCTTTGGTGGACACATATCCATTAGTAGCTGAGTTTCTTGATGAAGGGGTCCTTACAGTCTCAGAGATAGATACATGGATGCTCTATTTTCATGGGTCATATACACATAATGGAGCTAGTGCAGGTGTCCTATTCATCATTCCTTAAGGTGATTATATCCCAAAGTCATTTAGACTAGCATTTCCATGCACAAAAAATATTTCCAAATACGAAACTCTCATCACTGGCCTAAGAATCACAATCCAATGGAATATCACTCATCTACATGTCTTTAGTGATTCTTAACTAATAATCAAACAAGTTAACAATGAGTTTCAAACAAAGCATTATAAAAAATTTCCTTATAAATGCATGGTGGATGACTTCAAGAAGTGTTTCACCTACATCTATTTTGAGTAATTTCCTAGAGTGTAAAACAAGGTAGTTGATGCAATGGCTATGATTGGTTCCCTTATCGACATGCCCAAAGATCGAATGGATTGTAAGTTACTCATTAAGAACCTAATAATCCTAGCATATGATGTCCCTGATAATGAGATTGTGTGTGATATCGTAGGTCTTGATTCACCCTGGTATCATGACATTTATACTTACTGCCATGACAACATCTTACCACCTGGCCCTACTTGTAATCAACGTAAATCATTTATCCAACACACTTCCCAATACATAATCATGGGAGATATGATTTATTATAGAGGGTATGATGGCACTCTCATTTAGTATTTCAATGAATCAGAATCTCGTGTTGCTTTAAATGAGGTGCATAGTGGTGTCTGTGGGTCTCATTCTAATGGAATGGACTTAGCAAAGAATATTCTAATATCATGATATTACTAGCCCATCATGAAGCATGATGCCTATGAGTTTGTGAAGAAATGCATACCATGCCAACAATATGCAATTCCCATCCATGCTCATGCACAAGATTTGCAGCCTATCATTGCACCATGGCCTTTTTAACAATGGGGTTTCAACTTAATCAGTAAGATTTATCCTCTATCATCTAATGGCCATACCTTCATCATCACTACCATTGAATACTTCACCAAGTGGGTGGAATTCATTCCACTCTCCTAAATCATGGGTATTCAGATCTCCAAATTCATCATTTTCCATATTCTCTACATATATGGTATCCCATCCACCATCATCTCCGACAATGGTAAGATATTCAAAAACTAGTATATAAAGCACCTTTGTGAGACAAATCATATCCAACATCATTGGTCCACCCCCTATTACCCTCAAGGTAATTTCCAAGCTAAAGAAACCAACACAAATCTTATCAAAATCCTTAAAAAGGTGGTCAACAACACTGGTCGAGATTGGAACCTACATCTCAATCTTTCCCTATGGGCATACCATACATCCATCTACACACCTATCGGCACTACTCTATACTCCCTTGTTTATGGCACCGATGTTGTCTTTCCAATTGAGGTTGAGATCCCATCACTTTGAATCTCTCTAAAGAATCTCATCAGTGATGAAGATGCTCAAGTTGCACGGTTAAGTCAACTAGAACTCTTGGATGAAAAATGCATCAAAGCCTACAATCATCTCCAAACATATCAACACTGTCTTAGGAGAAGCTACAATGAGAAGGTATGTCCATGCCAATTCAATTTTGGTGATCTAGTCCTTAAGGAGAATCAATGTACCCAGCAAGATCGAAACAAGAAAGGAAAGTTCAAAGAAAATCAGTTGGGTCCCTATGTTGTCACAATGAAATATGGTTTTGAGGCATGTCGGCTTGCAACACCTGAGGGGGAATCCTTTAAAGAGCCTATTAACATCATGCACCTGAAAATATTCTACACCTAGGTCATTTTGGGTTATCCTACCTAGAAAAATCCAAAAAAAGAAGTAAAAGTCAGCAAAAATTCAAAAAAGTCAAAAAAATCAAAAAATAGTAAAAAGAAATAATCCATCCTATGGTGAAAACCACCCTTGGTAGTGCCTTGGATACATTTGGTGAAAACCTGGCAATAGGTTCCATTCATAAGGACTTAATAATTATCTACCGTGTGTCCTATTTTCCTTCTGCTTCCATCCATCCTATCTGCATATCCTATCTACATATCCTATTGTACCCATCCCCCCATAGACATCTCATCACCCATCGCTTGGTATATTTTGATTGAGCATTGGAAAATTCAGATCGGCTATCCAAAATCCTGAGCTTTCATCATAAATCTAAGATTTTCATTGCTTGTATTTCAGTGTTGTTTGTCAGTCTTGTCTCCTCATTTAGGATCCTTCATCGTATTGGTCATCATTAGGTCTCATGTTTTATGTCCATGGTCATTTTGTCGAACTACATTGCCCCTGCGCTTTCACATAGGCAAGACTAATCATTTGATCAACTCCCCAGGTATTTTTTCATCTTGTCTTTGTCATCCATTGAGGTTCCCATTGTCCTCTTTCCGCTTTTATCCATGGTCAACCATCAGTATTTTATTGAACTACGAGGGCTCTGCACTTTCATGTAGGCAAGGCTAATCTTTGATCAGCCCTTGAGCCCCTAGGTCTTTAGGGTGTTTTTCGGTCTTGTGTCGTGTCATCAAGTATTTACTTATTCAACTAGTTCCTAACAAAAAAAATCCATTAGTATCATGGGGTCCAATCGGTTTTGAGTATCTTGAGTCATGTCGATCATTTAATCTACCCTCCATCTTTGGTATTAACAAGATGTATCCTTCCTAAATTAGACCACATCAATCCCATCCACCTACTGATCATATGGCAAAGGAAATTTGAAATTTTTTGTGATCTTTTGATGCTCCTAGAATTTTTTTATCATTTGAGCTTCCTATTATACTTTGTCGGGGTCACCACGATCCATCATATCATGGTGCGCTTTGATAGGTAAACATAGGGGCATATCTTGATTTTTTGTGTGATCTTGTCTTCTTGGTTGTACCACATAGTATGGTCCACCAAGATCCCCATGGTCTTTTTTTACTTTGGGAATCCTTTGTGTTTGTGGTTATCCCAATACCTAGACCAAACAAAGCCATTGCGACTTTCAGGTGTTGGGATAGCCTTCTTGTTTGTTGTGTTTGTTTTATGCATTTTACACTAATTTTCCTTGGTTCCTCATACCCTGGCATATCATGTCTTATGCTATAGAAAAAATTAGTGCTCCTAATATGGAAAAATGGCATTAGGTTTTCATTTAATTTACCATCCCGATGCATTGCATTTATCCCCATCCGCTCTTTCCCTAGCCTATGGTTAGTGATTTTGGTTGTGCAAATGTTATTCCCTCACCTTTTCTTCCTATCAAGATTCCTATGGTTTTGATAGGTGCAATGTCACACCCATCATCATTCATCTCACTATGCATTACATTTTCATCCCTATCATTGTTCACTTAGGTTGATTATCCATTACATTATCATTTTCATTATCATCTTAAGTTGTTTAGGTTAATATAGATCTATTAGTCTAAGCGTCTTAAAATTCATTATGTTTCATTATCATTCCATTGCATTATCATTTTCATTATCATCTTAAGTTGTTTAGATTAATATAGATCTATTGGTCTAAGCATCTTAAGTTCATTCCATTGCATTATCATTCCATTGCATTATCATTTTCATTATCATCTTAAGTTGTTTAGATTAATATAAATCTGTTAGTCTAAGCATCTCAAGTCCAATTCATTCTTGCATTGTCATTATCATTTCGTTTCATATCATTTTAGGATTATTTAGAGTTATTATTGTAAAAAAATTAGTTCATTTCACCATATACATTGCATTATATTCCATTTATCACATCCATCCATAACATAATCACATATGCATACATCACATATTTTCATCCATATCACATCATACGTACATGATTAGCCATAACACATTCATTATCATTTCATATCTCATATGCATGCTTCATAAATCATACTGACATCACCACCTACATTATACACCATTAGTATCACATCTATAGCATATATCATGATATCATAAATCATCCATCACATCCTGCATCCAAAGGAGTTCTAGACATAATACATATAATCCATATATTTCACATAGACATAGGCATAAATCACCATCATCACATGCATCTATCATCATCATCAACATACACATGAGCATAATAAACATCCATGGCATCACATAATGATCCTCCATATCCTACCCATATCCATCGTGTATCATATATATATAGTGTCTATCACATGTCCAACATAGTCCATAATAAAGATCAAAAAATTCCACGACAATCCATAATAACATAACAAGCCCATCATAAATGTCCATGAAAGTCCATCTAATAAAGGTACAAGTGCAGGTAAATAATCAAATACAAAGACTAGATCTAACACATCATGGCATCCATAATCAATAAAGAATGAAAGAATTAATTGATGCAACCTAGGTTGCCAAAACTCTTCACTTGACAACTCAAAAGGCTTTAAAACAATTTCTCTTTCTCAAAACCAATTTTGACTTGGTTTCTCACTTTTCACCTTGTCAAACTAGTAGGACAGCAAACCCACTTTTCCCAACTTTTCTCACAAACTCCTCAAATTACCTCACCAAAAAATGACTCATCTAGGCACCCATTATTGAGTTACAACACATACTTCAAAATCAATATTGACTGTCTTGGAACATGTGCATCAAAATTGACCTTCTACACTATCGTAATTAGGCTAATTAGGCCTAATTTACAAAGAAAAATCTCTTTAACCATTCAACAAACCCACTAAACTTGTTGGGGAAACAATCCTTATGTGTGAAAACTCTCAAAACCATAATTTATCTCAGAAGAAACTCAATCCACCATGCCAAACCACAAAACCCTTGTTTTTAGCTAGTATGAGGAGGTTTTATTCAAAAGTATGGTTCCACACCTTACCATAACATGCCACTGCCTCATACCTTCTTAAAATCATCCAAAAAAACTCAAAAAACCATTACATATGTATTTGCATTCATATTTTGTCAAAATCTTACTTTAGTTCCTCAAATTCACATGGAAAACTCATGAAAACAACCTGGGACAGCCTAGGGCTTTCTCAAAAAGGCATAATAAAGTATTTTTTTCCCCCAAAACTTGGAGAATATTGAATAAAATGTTCTAATAGACCTTCACACCAATTTCTAAGATATTTTAACAGTGGAAAGTGGCGATATGAATTTTTTCTTCAAAACTAGAACCTTAATTTCCGAATAGGGCTGCTAGGAAGATTTGACCAATAGACCACTTAAATGACCTTTACAAAATTTCTGGTATCAACAAAAAATGTTTGAAATTAAATCATCTTTCCAACCATGTGAGTTTCAGGTCCATACCATTCCTTACATGGTCGTACAACACAAATTACAGTCATATTTTGTAAGAAAACAATGAGTTTATTGATTCCAACTTGCATCCAAACAGCCACCACCCTTGTGGTCGACCATACCAAGTATTTTAAACCTTTTAAATCTTGTTTTGATCAGTTACAAACCACCAACCAACACCTAATACCCCTTGACTCTTCAACTTCTCTATTTTGCAACTTTTACAATTTTTGCAATATTTGAGCAACTTTTATAAAATGACTCCCTAGGACCTAAAATGACTAAATTATATCAAATATGGTCTAAATAGACCTTATTACAGCTTTAAAACATCAAAATCAAGCCAAAACTAGAATTTCCTCATGGAGGCTTAAAACTCACAAGGTGCTCCTGCACCATACTCCTAGCCAAAAGAAATTCAAGTCCCTTGAATGCTTTGTTGCTCCATTCATTTGCTTGAACCTTCTTTTATTTTTGCTCTTCACTTGCTTTTGCACCTGGTTATCCCTTCCATTTTCTCAAGTATTATAAAATTGTTCCAATAGTGCCCTTGAACTTTCTCACAACTTGCCATTGCTTCTTCACAAACTGTACTTTGATCTTCTTCTTGCCAAAAAATGAAAGAATAACTTAAATAAAATCATTAAAAATATTATAGATTAATAATATTAATCTATATAAACAAATAGATTAGTGAAAAAAATGATAAGATTAAAAAGGAAAAACTAGGGAAAAAACAACTTGCCATTGCTTCTTCACAAACTGTACTTTGATCTTCTTCTTGCCAAAAACTGATGGTGTATGTTCCTCTATACCTGCAAACAAACATTTTACCTTTTTTTCATAGGACTTTCTCACTCACTTGCCTTGACCAAACATCCTCTTTCACTTCTCTTTCTATCTTCACATCAAGTTTCAGTTCTTCTACTCTTGGAACCTCTGTGCAATTAGTCTTATAGCTATCATGGCATATTGTAACTTCCCTCTAACCTCTTGTCCAATCAATGGACAAATTAAGTCTCCCACTATGACCTCTCTAGGCCATTCTTGTGTTTCCTCTGGAAAATCACTCTCACTTACCTCATACTTTCCTCTTATCAGGATCTTTGTCTCATCTGATCCACAAACCTTTGCACTATTAGGTTCACACACTTCTTGTCCCATGAATGGACAATGCACTATCTCTTGCACAATCTCATCTTGCTTTTCTAACTTATCTTGTACTTTATCAAGGAGTTCTCCCTTAGCCTCCTTTGTCTCAGATTCTGACACCATCTTCTCTTCCTTTTTCCTTTCTATCATTGCATCATGCTGGAATACTATTGTCTTGTCATCTTCAAGCTTTGAAATGGCTTCAACTTTTGCTTCCTCTTCATCCTCTACCTACACAAATTCTTTCTTACCACACATAATTATCCTTGCTGCTTTATTTTGTCCTTCTTCATTTACCATCAATGGTTCTCATGTAAATGAAACCCCATTCTTCTTAATCTGATATGTGTTCTTCCTTCCATCATATAGGCCATACCTCCAATATATCCATGGCATCCCTAACAATAGATGACATACATTCATAGGCACAACATCACATATATAAGTCTATATTTATAGACACCAATATGAAATTGTACAAATGCTTGCTCCTTAACCAAAAAAGAATATTCACCATTCAACCAAGAAACATAATAGGGATACTCATGAGGTAATCTTTCCAAATTTAACTTGTCTACCATTTCTTGTGATACCATATTATCCAAACTACCTGAATCCACCATTACCTTACATACCTTCCCTTGACACTTGCATCTGGTCTCAAAAATTGCCTTCCTCCATAGCATCTCCTTTTCTTCAATCAACTCTTTGGTTACCTTTGCCATAATGTCCTTTCAACTTCCAACTCTATTCTTCTCCTTCAAAGATCTATTCCCTATAGCTTTGATACAAATTGATACAACCTAGGTTTCCAAAATTCTTCACTTGACAACTCAAAAGGCTTTAAAACAATTTCTCTTTCTCAAAACCAATTTTGACTTGGTTTCTCAATTTTTACCTTGTCAAACTAGTAGGATAGCAGACCCACTTTTCCCAACTTTTCTCACAAAATCCTCAAATGAACTCACCAAAAATGACCAATCTAGACACCCATTATTGAGTTACAACACATACTTCAAAATCAATATTGACTATCTTGGAACATGTGCATCAAAATTGACCTTCTATGTTGTCCTAATTAGGCTAATTAGGCCTAATTTACAAAGAAACATCTCTTTAACCATTCAGAAAACCCATGGAATTGTTGGGGAAGAAATCCTTATGTGTGTAAACCCTCAAAACCACAATTTATCTCAAAAGAAACTCACTCCACCACGCCAAACCACAAAACCTTTATTTTTAGCTAGTATGAGGAGGGTTTATTCAAAAGTATGGTTCCACACCTTACCATAACATGCCATAGGTCATACCTTCTTAAAGTCACCTGCATAAACTCAAAATGACATTACACATGCAGTTTCATTCATATTTTGTCAAAACCTTACTTTAGTTCCTCAAATTCACATGGAAAACTCATGAAACCAGCCTGGGACAGCTTAGGGCTTTCTCAAAAAGGAATAAGAACATATTTTTTCCCCTGAAACTTGGATAATATTGAATATTATGTTCTAATAGACCCTCACATCAATTTTTAAGAGATTTCAATGGTGGAAAGTGGAGATATGATTTTTTTCTTCAAAACTAGAACCTTAATTTCTGAAAAGGGCTGCTAGGAAGATTTGACCATTAGACCACTTAAACGACCTTTCCAAAAGTTTGGTAAGAACAAAAAATGTCTGAAATTAAATCATCTTTCCAACCATGTAAGTTTCAGGTCTGTACCATTTCGTACATGGTCGTACAACACAAATTATAGTCATATTTTGTAAGAAAACAATGAGTTTATTGATTCCAACTTGCATCCAATTGGCCACCACCCTTGTGGCCAACCATACAAAGTATTTTAAACCTTTTACATCTTTTTTTGATTAGTTACAAACCACCAACCAACACCTAATACCCCTTGACTCTTCAACTTCTCTATTTTGCAACTTTTACAATTTTTGCCATGACAACTTTTGACAATTTTTGCAATATTTGAGCAACTTTTATAAAATGAATCCCTAGGACCTAAAATGACTCAATTACATCAAATGTGATCTAAATAGACCTTATTACAGATTCAAAACATCAAACTCAAGCCAAAACTAGAATTTCCTCATGGAGGCTTAAAACTCACAAGGTGCTCCTGCACCATGAATGAATCAATCAATCGTTGGAATCCATGCCAAAGAATCTATAGCCTTTTACTGTATATAATGCCCATCCACATTGCACCTATCAAAAATTATGAATCATGTATCCCTTCTCTCTATCTATCCACAACTCCCTGGATCTAACCTCTGAGGAGAGTCTAACCCTGAACCTCTGCCGCAAGGAGGTGTCTCTCAATAGTTGAGGTATCCTCAAGTGTGGGTGGCAACTGATCGAGAGGGTGTTGGCATCTATGTCATTGTCCTGATGTACAGTGTTACCCTGTGCACTGGATAAAGAACCTCTCTGAAATAGGTATTCATATAATATTTGGCCTCTGCCCTAGCATCAACCTCCCCTGCTACTTGTGCCCTCACCAAGTCTCTCTCTATCTTCTACCTATCCCTTTGTCCACCTATATGTTGTGTCTCCCACTCCCAAGCCTCCTATGCCATCTACAACTGCTCAACTTGGGCCTCTAGCTGATATATCCTCTGTGCTATCGCATCCCCCTCTCTTTGTAGGGTCTGTACTTGCGCCTCTACTATCTCTGCCCACTCCAACAACCCCCCTGCATCCACCATGGCCACCTCTGTCCACTCCACTCTATCATGGACCTAATATCTCTCTCTTTGCATCTCCTCCAACCCTTCCTGCAACTCCCCCACCAGCTTCTACAAATCATCTCTCTTTTTCCTCACCTCATGTAATCTCCTTCCCACCTCATCCACCAACTTCCCAAAGGCTCTGTCTCCATTCCCTTGTGCTGCATGCAACTATTTCACCTCAACTTACAACGTACCCAACTTCATCTATAACCTGTCCCTGTCCACCTCTGACTCTCTAAGTTTGTGCTCTACTATCCCTAGCTTGACTAAGGCTCCTATTAGTAACACTATGGGGTCCTTAGGTGGTGGTGGTACATAAAGCACTATGGCCAATGGGTCCACTACTAGCACATCCACCTCCATATCTTTCTCCTCCTCTCTCGCTGACTCCATCTCTACGTATCCTCCTCTCCTCTATATTTTGACCCTCCTCTTCCTCTATAGCCTAGCCAACTCTCTCTCATCATCTAATCCAAACCCCAACACCCCCATGATAGACTCTATGGTTGAGATCCTCTTTGGTCCATGTTGAGCTCACCATGCAGAATACCATACTATCATACCTACATTAGTCGGTCCTCCCCTCCATGGAAATTATGTCATCAACACTACATCCCACATCTTTTGAGAAAAATCTATAGTGATCTGCTCACCCCATATCACCCTAGACTCACAGCTGACTAATCTGAACATTTGTGGTCATGTGGGCATGTCAGGCTGCCAGGTCACCCTATCAGGTCTATGCAGCTCAATAATAAATGGATATTAGCCAATCAACTAGCAAAATGAGAACATGTACCTTCTCCATCTCCTGCCATCACCTCTCCATCTAAAAAATCATTGTCCCATGTAGGGCCTCCATGTAATATCATCCCCCCTCAATCCATCCAGCTTCCACCGCCACTCCTCTAAACTCCATACCTCCTAATAATGCAATCTCCAACCATACTGATTTCACCACCAATATGCTACTGGGAGTGTCTCATCCTGCAGTCCGGTGATAAAATTTCCTAGCCTCGCTATCTGAATATGCTCCTAGGACAAAACTAAAAGTCGTGTCACATGTGTAATACCGAGGGCCCTCATGTAGCACACCATGTGCATATCATAGTACAACTGTGCCAGTACACACACTCCCCATGCATACTCTCCCTCTCGCGCACTCTACTATGTGTTGAACCACCTCAATCTTGAGGCTAAAGAAACGTGCACTCATATCTAGTAGGAGGATCCCACTGATAAGGCCATACAGGTATAGAGGTAACACTGCCATATCAAGTCCCAAACATGCATCAATATCTAACTCCTTCCCTCGGATGGGAAGGTCACCTAGTCCAAACACTGTTTGCATGATCATATCTATTGATCATCAGGGTGTAGCACTAATCAAATTCCCTCTGATGGGAAACCGTAGAATCCTCTATATGTCCTCTAGTGTCACCATCATCTCCCCTGTCGAGAGATGGGATGTGGAGGTCTCGGAGCTCCATCGCTCCATCAATGTTGTCAATAAAGGTTGATGCACTCACATGTTGGGATATCCCAACATGTGAAGTAGTCCAGCCTATGCTACTGATGCATGGTCCTCCATGATCATAGCCCCTCATACACACCTCCAACACCATTCATTTTCTCTCATGCATCCTTAACATCTCAAATTTTTGCATCCATGCAGATCATTTAGTCAGGATTTCTAGCATTTCATTCCTATTTCTTATCTTTTTCATCCTTTCCCCGGTTTGGTGAGTTCACCTCTGTGCAAGACTAGTTTTCCCATTTCCCTTTCCCAGCACATTTGCTTATCCATCTAGCATGTTCACCCCTATTTCTTTGTTTTGTGGGTTCACTTGTTTTTCAAGCGTACCCACCCTTTTATTTTTCAGGCACGAATCCACCCATCTTTCCCTCTGGTGCAGGAGCACCTTTGCAAAATTATGTCTCCTTTTGGAAATTATTGAAGGTTGATCAATTTTTGATGTGTTAACACTTCTCAAGGGCCATTTAAGCCATTAGGAGTTCATTATGTCATGTTTTGGAAAAAAAAAATGTAAAATATTTCAAAGGTTGTCATAAATTGGAAAAAAATGAAAAGTTGCAACAAAGCAACATATGGAATATGAAAGGTTATATTGGTTTGAGGCATTGATAGGTCATTAGAAATTAGGTAGAAGTTGATGAGTTAGTTGTGAATTCCTATAAAAGGCCTTTTTTATGTTTGGAGAGGTGTGGGTGATTGTATGAATTATTTTGCTCAATAGAAAACACAGTTTTATGCAATTTTTCTTCATAATTTTTCTGTTTCTTGGCTGAGTACAACCTTGTATGGGCCAAGAATGGTTTATTTTCTATTTTAAGTAGCAAAGGACTCAATCACCTCCCATTTTATTTTTGTCTCATGTAAATTGGTTTAGATTTGTGCAAGATATTTGAAATTTGGTGCTGACAGTTAGAAACCCTCATTGGGGTAAACAATGGTATTGAAAATTATGTTTCTCCTTTAATATCATATGGAATCCCCTAGTTTTTTTGTGAGATTAATATTCTATACATTTCCTTTCATATTTCCTTGGTTTTGAAAAAAATCATAAAGTTAAAGTTTGAAGAAACAAAGTTAGAGACTGGTGTTCTATACACTGTCTATAAATACAAAGTTTTCAAGAAGGTAGAGTTTAGAATTTGGTGAAATATTGTTGAAAATGGATTTTTGATGTTTAATTAAGTTTGAGAAAACTCTATTACATGTGTTCCAAACAATGGTTAAGAATTTTTGAGATTGGTGATATCCAAATCAATATGCCTAAGTTTGAAAACCATGAAAAGGACTGGTAAAAGGCTACACACAATGAGATTTTATGAGTTTGTTCATGGTTCTTGAACCATTTAGGATTTGTATTAAATTTAAAGGGGTGTTAGGAGGAATAAGAGTCCATTCAGTGAATTGGTTTGGTATATTGTAAGTTTGAGATCTTTGTAAACTCATTGCCCTATTATGATAGTCACCTAGTTGAAGGAAGAAATAGGTGGGTTTGAATATAAGTTTGTTGAAAGTTCATGGATAAAGGTTGGGGAATGTTTTCATCATGTAATGAAAACATTTTTATACTTTTTTGAGGAATCCATAAATATAAATGGTCTTGAGTTTCTATACTTGGGTGATGGTGTGGTCTAAAGAACCTAAATGTTGATTTAAGACAATTTGTTTGAAAAGGTCTCTTAATTTAGTTGTTTGGGTTGAAGAAAAGATTTGGAAAACACTTTTGGATGTTGTCTAAGGTTATTTGAAGAATCAATAAGTGGTTTATGCATTATTCTTTGTTTTGTTATATTGAAAACAAGGGTTTGTGAAGTCCAAATTGATAGGACAGTCAAGGATGTTTTGAGCATTGTGAAGTAAGATTGTGAAAGTGAGTTATCTTCCTCTTTATACTGCATCACCCTTTGAGGAAAATTCACATTCACCATTTTCCCCCATGGGCGATTTCACAATTGCCCCTGTGTATTTTTCCTCCCAAGTGGTGAGTTCACATTCACCATTTCCCTCAATGGGTGGATTCACATCTGCATATTCCCCTTTTGGGTGAATTCGATTCTACCCTTTTCCATTTGTGGCAATTTCACAATCACTTATCCTGGTTCTTCCCTGCCCTTGCATTGTGTAGGTTCGCCATTTTCTGAGAGGTTATTTTGCAATCGCCCCTCCCTTCGTGTGCCCACCCCTGTGGAAAACGAGTCTTCCCCTTTCCTCACTGATCTTCCAGATGGCTGAATGTGCCTTACCAGAAGGGAAAATCCACCCTTCCGTGGCGAGTCTATACCCTAGTCTACCCATCCTGAAATTAAACATGTGCATGAAATTTAAATGGAAATCACAAAGTTGGGATCATAATCCTACCTAGTGGGGTATTGCACACTTGTGGTAGTACAGTCACACCTCCTAGCCTTGGTGGATCAGCTTGTCATCACCGATCAACTCCTCATCACTCATCTTGCCAGCAATCCTTGTCACACTCACTTTCTCTCTCGTCGAATCACAGGATGCAAAGTGTGCAAATGAGAATTAGGTGAATAGTAATTTTTCAAATTTACTATTTATAATATTCATTTTGACCCTAGTTAGCCTCTTAATTTTTATTTAATTTCTACCCTTTAATTAACCTTTGATTAATTCATTTACGCCTTTTCTTCTGAGGGCTACAATTTGCACCCCGTTCGCCTATTTTTCGTCGTTCAAAATATATTCTTCATGGTTTTTCATGCTCTATCATGTGGTACCCTCTGTTTCTTCATATCAAGAAGCATCTAGGGCCCCTTTTTTTCCCCATCCGCCCTCTTGAGGGGGCATACCCTACCATATTCCTTCATTCTTCCTTCCTATCCATTCTCCTACGATACCGGGACATGATTTAACATTATTTTCTTTTATCAAGTCGTCTGTGTTTTATTTTTCTTCGAAACACTATTATTCTAACAATATTTCAAGGAGGGGCAAAATGTAGACACCTAAATTTGACCACTCCTATATGGTCAAATTCACCCTTGCATTCCTCTGTCTTGCATCCCTTAGCCATATTAATTAAATAATTTATTGTTTGATTAACACTTCCCTTTATCCTAATGTCTCCTAAGGTATTTAATTAATCAATCAAATACATTACCTTATTCATCTCTAAATTAAATAAATAGACCAATTTATTTAATTTAGTCATTAGCCCAAATGAATTAAATCAATTTTTAATTCATTTTCTTCTCTCTCCTCATGTCAATCCTCCATAATCCTCTTTAATCTAGATTAATCTAATTAATCTATGATTAGGATGTGCACACCCCTAATCATCATTAGGGTCACATCCTCCATAATCTCCCACTTGCCCTTAATCTGTCATTAGCCAGCCTAATCCCACATTTGCACAACCTTAATCACCTAATTAAGCTAACCTAATCTGCATGCCATTTATGGCATGTGTCCTTAGTCAACCTACATTAAATGATTTCTCTATTTGGAGAAGGAATCCCCTTTTCTATGTGAATTTTTAATTCACATTTATTCCTTCAATGCATGTTAAGGAATTTTAAATTCCTTCTCCCATCCCCATGAGGATTTGTGATTAATTTTTAATTCCTCACATGTCCTCTCAAGGCACATGTGGACAAGGACCTCCTTTATGAGGAGATATTTTCCATTCCCTAGGTACATCAAATTACCTCCATATCATCTCCACCTCATCCCTTCTCTTCCATGTCATTTGCGACATGTCAGTTTGTGAGGGCTTGTGAGTTTTCAACTCACCCCAGCCCTTGATCTCCTCCACTATTTATCAATCATGTCCCTCCATTGCTTTAGAGGCACTTCCCCTAAAAATGATGGAAATTTCTCCATTTTTACCATCCACTTTTGTAATCACACAAGCACATACACTTAGCCATTTTTTCAAGTCATCAATCTGTCACCATTGTTGCAACATTTTGAGCCTCCATATTGCATCTACTCACATACCCACATCCTCCATTGCATTCCTCATCACTTCACCATCATTTAGAGCTTTAAAATTTAAGAAATTTTTCCAACAAAGGAGCACATAGTCAAGCATCAACAAGGGCCAACCCAACCATCAATTTGAACAAGGTAAAAAGTTCCTTTTGCTTGTGCTTTGTTTGAATTCAACTAGGCCTAATCTTGAGTGTTTGTTTTTCATTTTTCCTTGTTGCATTTCATTTAGTTTTGCATCTTAGAGTAAGTAAAAACACTTGCACACACAAAGGACACAAGTGTGTTCTTGAAATGGATAAGAAGACTAGAGGATTAAGGAAGACAAGAAATGTTAACACGAAAGATAGGGATGTAAGGACGAAAAAGGAATACTTCAATATTTTTCCAAATAACATAATAGGCATTGCATAATCATCATTGGGTGGTAAAATATGACAAATGGACAACAAAAACCATGATAGGACATAGATCAAGGTGTGCAAGGTCATCCACTTGCGAAAAAAAAAAAATTCACGGACAAGGAATTTCCTAACTCATATTAAGGGTTAAGTTGCCCCAGTCTTTTTGTCAAGACACACCAAAGATAGCAATCAAGGAAAAACAGGTCATGAGACGTCATTGCACCTCTAAATCCTTCATGGGACATCCTCAAGGTAGCTAGTAACATGAACAAGATAACAAAAAAAAAGATAAGACAAAATAGACCAGAAAAATCAACAACCATTCAATGTGTTTGCCAAAATTTGTTTGACGAAGGTTGATTGCTTAGCAATTTGACAGTTCTAACAGTTTGATAGTTTGATAGTTTTGACAGTTTCCTGATGCCTGTAATCGAGAAGGAAAGATCTTGAAAAGGTAAATGATGATGTGATGGAGCTTGTCGTCAAGAAAGACACATCCTAAAGAGGCAAATGACATTTTGACAGGGTCCAATTCCAAGAAGAACGCATCTTGAAGGGGACCATAAAGTGATTAAGTTGACATTGTTTAGGCAATTTGACTAATTTTTGACTTGATGATTAATTATACTATATTGTTTGTTGGTTCGTGATTTGAATGTTGATGTTCAAAGAATTGTCTTGTGTTTGAGTTTGACTATGTTTGACTTATTTGACTGACGCGATGAACCCTAAAGGACCGACCTAGGTGGCCTCAAGGTCTCATCGACAAATGGCCTTTCCTATGTATCAATGTGCAGAGACCTCGTAGTTCAACAAGATTGACTTCAAATTTTGTGTTATTTGACTAAGGATGTGTCACGTTTAACTAAAGGACTAACCTAATGCCTCGAGGACACATAGATAGATGGCCTTGCCTATGTCCAGTCGTAGAGGCAATGTAGTTTGACAGGACTTGACTTTGACTTTTATTTTATTTGACTAAGGACTAAATCATGATTTTATTTGACCACACCTAAAGAACTTGACCTAATGCCTTAGAGGAACATCGATAGATTGCCTTGCCTACATCTAGTCACAAAGGCAACTTAGTTAAATAATGACAAAGACTGACCTAATGGATTCTAACTTTGGTTTTGGGAATTTTTTGAATGTTTCTTGAATGTTTTTGTATTTTTGACATGTTTTGATTTTTTTTTTTGGTTTTTTGGAGTTTTCACAATTTTTTGTTGTCTTTTTGGGAATATTTGATTTTTATTTTCTTTTTGGGAATATTTGATTTTTTTTGTCATTTTGGGGATATTTGGTTTTTTGTCTTTTTTGGAATATCTATTTTTTGTCATTTTTTAATATTTGAACCTTGAGTGATCAATGTAGAATCCAATAAACCCTATTGTTAGGAAATGTTCCCCCAGTCACGTCTAGGACTAACCATCAAGATAGGGGTGTATTATGGATGGAAGATGGAGGAGAAAGGACACAAGATGTCAACCACTTGAAAGTCATGATAAAGATGACCAAGCCTTATGATGGATGTCAAATGGGAGATGATGGAATGTAAAGGTATTATTGTGGAAGACCAGGTAAAGTGATAGTAGATGATGGAGCAAAGACTGACTACACATGGTGCCTGTTTACCATGTTTTCACGATGGTACTTATCCAAAGTGCCACCGAAGTTGCTTTCACTATTGGATGGATTATTTCTCTTTACTATTTTCATGATTTTTTGTTGTTGTCATCAAGATGCCTATTTGGCAGGTTTTCATCAAGGTAACGATTTTTTTGTATGTTTCAATTTTTATTTTTTATTTTTATGGTTTTAGCATGGTTCTCTAAAGCTACATTGTATAGAACTGGCACAGGTGCAAGCTAGTAATAGGCTCAGCCAGAGGTTCCCCTTCAAGTGTGGACAACTGATAGATGCTTGAACCAAAAGATGTTGTTATGACATATGGACCCAACCAGTTGGGCTTGAATTTGCTGGGTTTCTCATGTTCTGCTTGATTTTTTGGATTCTCCATCAACACTAAGTCATTGATATCAAAGTGTCTAATAAAAACCTTTTTATTGTGACTGTGGAAAAGGTAGTTTTGATATTCTTGTAGATGATTCAAGGCCCTCTTTCTACATTCATCAAGTAATTCTAACTCACACAACCAAGATATACAATATTCCTCATCATCAATAAGCCTTTTCATGGAGACTCGAAGGGAGGGAACTTCAACCTTGATAGGAAGGATAGCCTCTAAACTGAAGACTGGGGAAAATAGAGTGGTGCCAATGGGTGTGTATTTTCTCATGCAATACACCCATGGGGTAGGGTTAAGCTGAATGTGCCAGTCAAGGCCAGTGTCATTGACAGTCTTTTTAAGAATTTTGATTATGGTCTTATTGGACGCCTCAGCTTGGTCATTACCTTGAGGGTAATATGGTTTGATTTTTGAAGGGATGACCGTTGTCAATGATGATGGTTTGAGGGACACCATACTGTCATATGATGTAATTGAGGATGAACTTAGAGATTTTTTATTGGTAATGTATGTCATAGGGATGGCTCCAACCCATTTCGTGAAGTATTCAGTGGCAGTGATGATAAATTTATGGGAATTTGATGAGGTGGGGTGAATTTTTCCTACAAATTCAAGTCCCCATTGGGAAAAGGGCCATGGTGAAGTGATAGGTTGCAAATCCTATGCAGGTGCATGAATGAGGTCCCTGTGTATCTGACACTATCAAAATTTTTGCACAAAGTGATAGGCATTGTGCTCCATTGTAGGCCAATAGTATCCTAGTCGCATGATCCTTTTAGCTAGGTTCGGACCATTAGAATGGGCTCTACATATACCTTTGTGTACTTCGCATAAGGTGGTTTGTGCTTTGTTAGTGTTGATATATTTGAGTAAGGTGTTGTCAAAGCTACTTCTTTATAAGGTATCATCGATGATGGTGTAGTGAGTGGCTTTGCGGAGGAAGGACTTGCATTGATTGTTGGAAAGGTCAAGTGGTAGGGTCTGGGAATGTAAGTAGTCATAGATATCCTAGTATTAGGGGGAATTAGGGACAAGAATCTCACATACCATCTTGGACTCAGTGACATCAAAGGTGGGGACCAACAACTATTCCACTAAGAACTCGTACTGTGACATATTGTTAGGAATATCCAAAAGAGACCCAATAGTGGTCATGGCATCTACTACTTTATTTTGAACATGTGGTACTTGGAAAGTGGAGATGTCTACAAAGTACTGCTTGAAACTATTAGGGTATGTGTACGATCATGATGGGCCAAAAAGTGGCGATATGATGGGTATGTGTAGGGTATGTGGCTGATGGCTTTTTTTTACCCAAAATTGATGAAACAAAAAGGGTTTTTCCAGGAGATTCCCAACTTTCCACCAATATAAATTATGCTTTACTTTGAATTTAATAAATCATTATTATTTATTTTCTATTTGAATTATGACTAAAGTCCCGATTGATAGGTTGATTGAAAAACATCTATAGCTTTCAAACGGTATCACATTTTTTGAATCCAAAACATGCATCACATTCTATGATTCGCATGCTATAGGATTAAAAAGAAAAAAAATGAATTTCATGAAGTTTTGACCAAGTTAAGGTGGTTAGACATACAAGTTCTTATATTTTTTAAAAGTTGTAATAAAAAATTCATAATTAATTATTTACTTAGAAAAAAATTACAAAAAGTATGCATCACATTAGGACATGAGTCCTCTACTTATATCTAAAATCTTATTAAAAAATATTATCATTTTATTGTCATTACGGTGGTCACACAAACACCTATTAATTATTTACTTAGAAAAAAATTACAAAAAGTATGCATCACATACATTAGACTGAGGATTTGATGATTGTTCCATTCATGCCATCTAGGTATTAGAGTTGGTGTACTCACTCATCCATTACACTGTGCTAGTTGCTAATCTCTAGGTCTTGTGCATTTCACTCACATCAAGTCCTAGGTTGCATTATTAGATAAATCATTTAATAAATGGGACAATATTCCTTGTTTGGTGGGATAAGATTCCTTCTAGAAGATGAGTTGTCCTTCTAGAACTTATCTCCCTCAGCTTTAATGATTGTCTAGATAGGGTTCACATGTTGTCACATAAGTTACTAGGATCAAGACACATGGCAACATCTCTTGCATATTAGGTTTTAGCTCATGTGCCTATATTCAAGGCTTCTTGTACATTTTAATCATATCATATCATATCAATAGAATTCCCATTGTGCATTCCTAAAGGTAACACTTTCTCGATGGTTGATTATCTTTTCCTGCTTAAAGGTCCTACACATCGAAGACTACAAACTTCAAGGATCAGGCATCCATAATATTATCAATAAATATCCTACAAATAAATTGTTTTATTGGAATTAGTGAGACAGTTAAAACCATCTCAGGATCTTTATAGCCATGCTCACAAAAAGGCCTCTTTTAAATTTCCCATCACAATAGGAAATTATAAGTGCAGTCCAATTAGAGAAACTGATTTGTGTGAAGAAGAACCGAGGACCTACCATTTTAAAGAATTTCCACTCCACAGAGTGTACTATGATATTGAAGGAAATATTTCTAAAAATTTAGCTGGTTTTCATGCTCATGTACCTCATTTAGAAGACTATTGGATTAACTATGAAGATGAGCACATGGTAAGAAGAAGAAAGTATGAAAGAATGACTTTAAGATTTGTTCGGATGTTCAAGCTTTATGATATCCTAGACCAATTGGAAGAAGATGATAGTTAGGTGTTGAACTAGTTTTACAATGATGACAAGGTATATGATGAACCCATTCAAGATCTTGGTGTTGATGATGAAGACATGACATCAATTCATGACTTTACTAGACTAGTTTTAAGATATACTCAACACTGGATTAATTATTTTTACAAAAGTTTGAGAGAAAGAGGAAATGAACCTATCTTCTCAAAAGATAAAAGAAGAAAACAAAGAGATGAAACTGCTTTAGAAAGTGGAGATCCTACCAAAAAGAAAAGAAAGAATAGTAAGGTGACTCCAGGTGTTAGAATTGAAGAAAGAACCCCTAAAGAAATAAGACAAGAAGTTCCCATAAACCATTTGATAAACATAAAGATACAAAAAAAGGTAAAGATAAATCAAAAGTGAGACCTAAAGGTGCATCTTCCTCTATAGCTAGACTAGGAAAAAGAGTAACTATTGATGAAGGAACAAGAGCAACAAGGTGCACAAACCAGGTTTGCATCTCAAAGGGCTATAGCATTATTTACCTCTCCTCCTTATGTTAATATGGCTAGTATGAAATAAGAATTGGGAGGGAATCCTATAGCTTTAGAGGAAATTTTTGAAGAAGATGAAGCCAAAATTAAGGAACAGGTGGAAAAATGGGGTGCTAGATGTAGGAGAAAGTGCAAGAAAAGAAATCTAAAGACAAACCCATGGTATACCTAGTGATAGAAGAAATGCAGGATAAAATATCTAACCCCATAAATTTTGAAGAAGAAGAGTTTATTCAAGGAATGCTCACCTCAGAGGTAGGAAACCCTAGCATACTTGAAATGGAACTAGGGGAAACTATAGAGAAAAATCCTATTGATGAAAGAATTGTTGAAGATACTCTTGATTCCCAGCCTTCTCTTGGAAATGTGAAAAATGTTAATGAATACTCACAAGTCTTTGAAGAATCAGAGAAAGTCTTGCTAAAACTGAAATTGAAATTGGAATTCCAAAAGAAGAAGCTACACAGTTTGTAGGAGATAGAATTAAAAATGAAGAGAATCCTAGTGTAGCAGTAAATGAAGAAGATAATATTCAAAGAGATAAAATAGAATATCTAGATAGAAAGGAAAATATAAGTCTCCAAAGAAAGGAGGTAGTGTCAGACCCTATTAATCTTGAATCTATACCAGGTGTTGCTAAGGAAATCCCCATTGAACATAAAATGTGGCAAGTCAAAGAGAAGAAGTTCCTGAAACAAGTGGTAAACATGGATAAGGAAATGTTACAAAGGTACAACAAGATGATGATACACCTAATTGCTTAATCAGGGAATTAGCTTCTCCAATGGAAGTGGAAATATTACCTTTGAATCTTAATAATTTTATAGAAGTACTCCTAAACCTAGGCATGGAGCAAAGACAAAGCATGTCATACAAAGAAATGCATATGGCAATAGAACTATTCAGATAGCCACTCCAATAATTGATAAGGATAAACATGAAATAATGCCTAAGGAGTATAAGATTACAAATGTTAATCTTGGACAGTCATATTGGTAGCAAGAATTGGAGGAAATAAAAGTAAATTTTAATGCTACTATTGCTAGAGTACATAAATATAAACAAAAGAAAAGAGAATTGAAGGAATAGGTTGCTACCTTGGAACACTTTATTAAGTCATTGACTTTATCTTGTTGAGAACAAGTTGAACTGCCCCAACATTTGGTGTTGATGTCGTAAGAGCAAGTAGATGCCATTGTTGTATTTTGTCATAAGATGAATATATTTGAAGAATGGATTGAATACTCGGTGAAGCAAGGAGATGAATTTATTATAGATGCAATAAGAAAGTATAAAGAAGCATATCATCATTCAAATAAATTGAAAATATTTGAAGATGAATGTAAATTTTGCTAGGAGCAGGTCATCAATGAAAGGAAAATTTGTGAAATTCTCATGTAGTCAAACATCCAAGAGTTAATATAGAATAATGTAATATCAAGACATAAAATTTCATTGCAGGAAAATAGAAGAAACAACTGAAATGGGAAGGTGGCATGATAATACAATGTATTGAAGGATTTGAAAGAGTCACTGTTGAGTATAGAAGATTGATTAGTGAAAATCAAGAATTTATTGAAATATTGACATGTCAAGGTTTTGATCCTCAAACATTAGGACAATAGGGAAAGGAAGCTAAAGCTTTCAAGGAATGGATAGAAAGGATAAATAAAGACCCTATTCAATTGTTGATGCGAGAGGTTATTGATGAAATAATACAGTGCATAAATGTTATAGTCAAATATAAAGCAGACAAAGCACAACTAAATGATATCAAGGTATGTGCAGGATCATCATGGAAAAAACAAGCTCTTAAGTGGCAAAAAATTCAAAAAAATCAAAGTTAGCCAACTTGACGTAAAAATTTGAATAAGTTATCTATATTATTTCAAAAATATGTAAGAATAGAATTTGTAGCAAATTGAATTTAGTTTCTAAACTACTAGGTATATGTAAAAAAAAAATCTATTTGGTGAAAAATTTGAAATTTCAATGCAAGAGTACTTTAAATTTTAGGGAAAAAATAGAAGTAGGTGTTCTGCTCTAGCCACCCTAACCACAATTAAAATGATAATATTTTATAAGATTTTAGACATAAGATAGGACTCATGTCCAAATTGTGATGCATATTTTTGTAATTTTTTCCAAGTAAATAATTAATTATGAATTTTTATTACAACTTTTAAAAATATAAAAACTCATGTCCACCACCTTAACTTGGTCAAAACTTCATGAAATTCATTTTTTTATTTTTTAATCCTATAGTATGGCTACAGAATTTGATGCATGTTTTGATTCAAAATATGTGATACCATTTGAAAGCTATATATGTTTTTCAATCAGCCTATCAATCAACACTTTAGTCATAATTCAAATAGAAAATAAATAATACCTATTTATTAAATTCAAAGTAAAGTATAATTTATATTAATGGAAATTGAGAATCTCCTTTAAAACCCTTTCATTTCATCAATTTTGGGTTAAAAAAGTCATCATCCACATACCCTACAAATACTCATCATATTGCCACTTTTTGGCCCATCATGATCCTGTACATACCCATCATACTTTGAGTAACTAAAGAATATACTAGGTTCAACCTCACTTGGAGAGCAATACGAAGAATTTCAAAAGAGCACCTACATCAAGTATTAAGGGATTTCTAAGAGTATTAGTTAAAGAAAGAAAGAAGAATCCCAAAGCCCAAGTCATAAGCGAATATGGAAAGAAATGGATACTTGATATAAAAATATAATGAAGTTTATTTGTTGTTTCAATTTTAAATTTGTAGGTTGATCCCGGTCCCTGTAGGTGTTTCTCATTCTATTGTTTTTAAACAAAGCTGGTAGCCTTGATGGATACAAAGTGTTTGTACTGAAGTATGAAGAGAACTGCTGTTGTGGAAAAAGTCAAAGCTTTGACTTATTCTAGAATGTTCTTGATGATAGTTGGCAGATGCCATGTGACACATTTTAATTTGTTGTTTATCATTCTTTTGATAGGCTTTTAAGTTAAACTTCTAGGTGCCTTGTTTCTATAAAAGGCCATCTCCTCCCACATTTTTATTTTAAGTTTGAAAGTTGTGGATGTCGGAGGAGCATAAACTTCTTTTAAGTTTTGTTCTTTTTTCCTATTTTTTGAACCATTCTGATGTAAAACTTTGTATGCATGTAGACATTAATTGATATTAGATCTTTATGGCTAGCTATCTATCTAAGTATCTTTTGTAGCTAGTTTTGTAAATTCAGCCGAACAAGATTGTATGTTGTGTTGTTTAAGGGTACATATAGAACCTACTTGGTGTCCATAAATGAAACCCTCTCTTTAAAAGCTTGGACCATTTTATACATAGATGTGAAGCAATTTAGTGAAATATAAAGTGGTTTTCTCTATTTTGATTAATTCTTTAGGGCATCCATGGAGAATAACTAGGAGAAACTTTTTTTTTTCAGTATTTTTTATACTTTGTTTTAGAATAGATGTTTAATATTTTGAAAATATTCCAAAAAATATAAATGAATGGAAATAATTTTGTTGAAAATATTTTATTTTCCATGAAGTTGTTGAATGCTTAATGCTAAATATACTTAAGTGATAGTACAAAGAATTTGTGATGTTCATGAAATATTATGTTGAATCTTTCGATTTCATGATGTTATTTGATGATGAAGTGAAATTTTATGTGAAATGTTTTTAATTCTTAGCAAAGATAGAAATAACCATAGTACATTTGAGATTAACAAAAAATATCACATCATTACCCGAGAGCAACCCTAGTGCAACCATGACCTAGTTATTGAAGACTTGGGATTGAATGAAAGTCAATCTTTTTCTCTGTGAATGCAGAATTTACCCTTAGGTTGTCTTTGTTCCATATATTTCAAGAAGGATAGGCTCTTCATAGTCTTGTCTGTGGAGATTTTATTCAACTTGTTTACTACGAGTAAAACTATTGTCAATAGGAACTGGCACTAGGAGGGCCTATTGTTGTTATTTTTGGTTTTGATAAGGTTTAAACTATATTTTTGTAGAACCACTGGATCTCAGTCTAGTGATCCTCACGTGACCTTAGTTGAACTTAGTGGTCGAAAATCATCTAGAACTCAAAATTCTACAAGTTTAACTGCAAGTCCAAAGATTCCAACCATTGTTGCACCATCACCTCCTATAGTGATGGCATTCTTTAATGTGGAGTAACCAATTTAATTTTCCATATACAACGATTTACCAAAAAATCCTACCAAGTTGTGTCCTAAGTATTATTCCACAAAGATGTTGAAGAACATATCAGTATATTCAAATATACATTCTTTTGAGCAAGAATTCAACATGAAGATTCTGTGTGTCAATTGTTTCCATAAACTTTAAGTGATGAAGTTCACCAGTGGTATATGAACTTTCCTCACAATTCCATAAGATCATGGCAAGACATGGAAACTCAATTTTTAGCTAGGTTTAGAACACCAACTAATCCTACCTTGTTATATCATCAATTCACTCAAATCAAGAGGTTTGAAGGAGAACCTATAACCACTTTTAATAATATATTTCAAAAGGCTTATTCTAGGTTACAAGCACCTTATGTAGTGGATAATTTTTCTTCTATCGTAGTTTATTATACAATAGTAGATCCTTTGATTCCTATGTTTGTGAAGCGAAGAGCCAATCCTCCCACTAATTTACCAGAAGCCTATGTTGAAGGCGTAAGTGTAAATTTAGAAATGAAACATCTTGGAAATGGATTGTCCACTAATGGAAAAAATGGATTGAATATTTACCCTACCCCGAATATAAACATAGTTCCTATAGGTCATTCTATGACTCTTAATGTTTATCCTACAGTGGTCCAAAATGAGACATTTCCTCAAAATACTTTCTTTCAACCAGGAAATAGTCAAGCTTTGGTCCCTCACCCTAGTTCAGCTATCATATAGCTACATCCTAATGGAAATTATTTTTTCTCACAAACTCAAGAAAATTAAAATGTCAAAATTTATGAGGAAAAGGAAGACATGAAAGAAGTTACAACTCAACTCAAAAGAATGACCATAGAGGTTATACAATTAAGAAATCAAAATTTCTAATCTTAGAACAATAATCAGAATTCTCAAAATTGAATGCATAATGCTTCGAGACCATCTAGACCATGGAATACACACCCTAATAATGGGGGAGTATTAACACCTTTAGATAATCTTGATTCAACTAATGAAAATTTTACCTCAAAATTCAACTTAGTTGACCTTGCAATGAATAATTGGTGTATAATTCATAATACAAATGCTCATACTGAAGTGAATTGTCCACAACTTAAAATCACTTCAGATATTTTCCTTGCTACTACTCATTATAATGAGCATTGTGATTCTCATCCTCCTAAAGGAAATGAATTAGTTCCTGTAGGATATGACTCTACTCTAGTCCTAGAAAGTTATCAATGCTTCAAATTACCTTCCACTATCACAAGTCATGCTCATGAATATGAATGTGATAATTCAACTATGACTTTGGAGACATACACTTTTCCTTATCAAGATGAAAACAAGCCTCAAGAAGAAATGGATGAAATACAAGCCTTCCAATAGTATTAGAAGGGATATAATTACAACACAAGGAATAATGTTAACAGTGGAGGTAGATTCAATGGGCCTTTAACAACATCCATCCCACCTAATAACTTCAACACTCCACTTGATGAAAAATCAACTAATAATCTTGGGTTACCCAAGGTGACCTCTTACTACAATCCATCAAATGTTTCAAAAGGTGAAAAGACAGATTCTACTAATCAAAACAATTTGACTAATTATTTAGTGGAAAAAATTAAGAAGGTAAAGATTAGCCTTTCTCTATCAGAATTGCTTAAGACACCTATGATCTGTTGGCAAGAGACACTGCAATTTTTTTTTGGTGTTGTCATTGATGGTAATCCTTGTTAGCTAGTTGATAAAAACATTGCATTTTTCTCATACCGGCAGATAGATTGAATATTAGTAGTTCTTTGTTTAATTAGAACAGAGCATCCAGTAACTTTGTGTTCTTCAATTCATATGCATATTTTCTATTATTATTTTATGTTGTGGATCTTAGGGAGTATTGTTTGATGGATAATATGTGTTATCTGTAAATATTGGTGCCTCATATCAATTTGGGTGAAAGAAGGTCCGGTGAACTAATTTCCTATTTATCATTATATGGAAGCTGACTTGGTGAATATGGTGTGTCGTGGATATTTGAGGGATTATTGTTTAAGTATTTTTATGTTTGATCATTTTGATTTGGGTCCTCACTATGTTTTGGCTGAATCTTAAGGATGCACATTGAATGCTATGAATGATTTGAGCTGATAGTTTGTGAATATTTCTTATTTTGTTGAGGCTGACTTGAAGTGATTGAATTCTTGATGAAAGATATATATAAGTGGTTGATTATATCATTTTGTTGTGTGTTCGATGTGAGTTGATGTATGATGTGATTGTTAGAAGGTTAGTAGAGTGATTATGCATAGTTTCACTTATGCATTAAGGATTTTTTGTGCGAATTGAAGAAAAATAGAGAAAAAGAGTAGAAACAGTTAGAAGGTCCTGAATTCGATTGTTGAGCCTAAGCAAAACTATAATTAGGCATTTGTAGATGCTACTCTATTAGTTCAAATCCTTGGAAGTATTCCAAACTTTTGTAAGGTATTGAGCCTTTTTGTTTTTGAGCAGTGAGATCTAGGCAGTGTGCCTGAATGCAAGGGTATTCCCATTTGTAATCCGTTCTTTTGAGTATACTCAAAACAATATTGTGGATTAACCTCCACTATGGTTTTTCCCCTAACTAGATTTCCTTGTAAAAAATATTTGTGTTATGATGTTGTGGTTATTTTTCTTATGTGCATGCATCTTTATTTTTATTGAATGTTATCAACACTTTAAGAATTAGATTAATAAAGTTAGAATTTGCACTTGACACTGATTCAGCCCCCTCTTAGTGTTGCTTGACTCCAACAATTAGTATCAGAGCTCAGTTCCTTAGAAGAAGCTTAAATTATTGGGGAAGATCTTGGAAAGTGTTTCAGTGGATTCAAGCAATCTTCAATGACAAATTCTGGTGGCCCTAGATAATCTTGATTAGGCAAAATTTGAAGTCCGAGAATTACAAGAAAATCTCATGAATGTTGAGAGATTCATTAAGTCATTGAAAGAAAAAATCAACAAGTCCAGGGAGAAGAGAAGGGAACTCTATGATCAGATCAAGTAGGAAGAGAATAAACGCATTGTAGATGAACAACTAAGTCAAACCCTGAAGCAGAAGAATGTGAAAATTTTGCTAGGGATAATATAGTTCAGAAGCATGAGATGGAATCTATCATAATGAGGATGACTAAAGAAATTGAAGATGGAAAGAAGAATGAAGAAAAGCTTGCCCAATCCTTGAAAGAGAAATCTGAAGAATGCAATTGAATTACTGATGGATTCATTTAGTTGGAACTAGAGTTAGAACAAACCAAACACAATGAGAAAAAGCTTGAAAAGCACATTTTTGATCTCAGAGATGAACTTGCTACAACAAATGAATTCAAGGAGAAGTTCAAGATTAGCTCAGCCAAGCTTGATGAACTAACTAAAAGTCAAAGGATTGATGGTGAAAAGTGAGGTCTTCGATATGAAGAAGGAGAAGGTTTTGGATCTAGACAAGGACAAAGGAAATATAAACAAAGGAGATTTAGACAAGGAAATCAGATGAATAACACTGGAAGGTATTCGGTAATACAACCTAATGCTCAAAAATTTAATTCTATCTATTATGTTTGCAATAAATTTGGCCATATGGCATATCAATGTAGAAGTAGAAAGAATTCAAATGGTCCATCATTCTCTGGTCAATTCTTTAATTATAACAAGTATGGTCATAAGTCAAATGAATATAGAAATGTGATGAACAACCTTTATAGGAATTTTAGATGTTATGCATGCAATAGATTTGGCCATATTGCTAACCAGTGTAGATTAAGAGAAAGACAGTGGAACAATTAGCCTAGACAAATAAATATGGTGTGCTACAATTGTAACAAAACTGGTCATATTGCTAGATTATGTAGAAGAGGTCTGGTAAATCAGAGAAGAAATGTGCAAAATGATGAAAAAGGAAAAGGGAAAGTCACTACAGATCAGATCAGGAAGTAGATGAAGAAGAAATGGGCAAAGAAGAGTCCCTCTATTGCTGGAAATGAGCCAGTACCAAAATTAGCTTCTGGTAATTCCTTTGGGACTTAGGTTGAGGCCTCTAGCCTAGAGGAAACTGTCAAGAAAATATTTCAAACCCCCTACAGGGGATCGACATCGGGATGTGGATGAGTTCAGTGATTGCATTAATGATCTACAAATGTTGTTTAATAGATGGAGAAAGTATTTATGTAGAATTGAAGATTCGCAAAAGAGTTATCTTTTACAATGTATGGTAATAGGGTATCCAAATGAGTTAGGATAAAAGCATTTATTGTGTCAAAAGGTTAGGTGTGTGAATGATAAAAGGTTATTTCTATCTTTCATTTTTTCACTTTTCATTTTGAGAAGAAGTTTGAAGAGGCTAGAAGCTATAAGAGAAGCAAGAAGGAAAAGAGAACAAGCTGAAAGTGAAAAAGGAAAAGGAAAAGAGCCTAGTAAAACTGAATTTGCTATTCTGGCAACATCCTCTGCTCGAACTAGATTAATAAGGAGCTCAACACCCCTATTGGGTGATGCAAAGAAATTAGCCCCTGAAAAAGCTCAAGTTAAGGAATTTGGTAAAAGGAAGAAGGATAAGAGCACAAGAGTGTATAAAGCTATTTCAAAAGATGAAGAGACAAAATCTGTTGAAGTTAGAGAAATAAAGCATATGAGCACCCATGTTGCAACTACAGTCAAGGCCTCCGGTGAAGAGAAGAAAGCAAAGAAGAAGATGAAGCCTAGCAAACCTGGTATGTTAGTAGAGGAAGTTGAAAGAGGTATAATTAAGGATGGAAATCTTAACCCTCTATGTGAAGTGTATGGCACCTTTGATATTGTTGGTCAAAGAGTCCTTGAGGAAGCTACAATACAATATTTGAACAATTTCAATATAACTCTAGTTGAGATAATGCAACAGTTGTCCAAGGAATTGTATGATATTTTGGAGATGAGAAGAGTTAATGCCAGAACTAAAGAAGAGCAGTTGAGAGAATGAGTTCTTGCAAATCTATGTTTGGTAATGTCTATAGAGGAGATGAAGTCAATCCTAAAAGAAGAAAAAAGAGATTTCAAAAGAAAAAAAAAGAATAAACAAGCTTATGTTGGGTAAGACTAAAGAAGTAGAAAAAGAAACAAAATTTATTTTGAAGAAAGTTCTATTAAAAAATATAATTGATGTTGTTTTTGAAGAAGAGCATGTGGAGGACATTTCATCTGGTTTGGTAAATGAAGAGGTTATAATTGAGGATACTTAGATTCCTCCTGAAGTACATGATTTAGAAGAACCTATAGAGACCGAAGCTCCTAAAATTGTATTTGTTGAAGAAAAGGAGACATCGGTTGAATAAGTTGAAGTTTCGAATGACAAGAAAAGTTTTTTTTTGAGGAAATAGTGCTCAAGGAAAAGAAAGGTTGAAGTTAAAGGAGTTCCAGTAGAAGCAAGAGACACTACAAAGGTAGTGATGAAGTTTCTAGAAGAGGAAAAGGATGAATTTTATTTTGAGTTGGAAAATGCTACTATTCATTTGTCTACCTTCTCCCCAATTCAGAAAATGAAAGTCACATCATTTGCACAAGCTAAGGCTAGGGAAGAAATTTTGAAGTCTCACATTTACGACAATGAGTTATTGAATCTTGCATCGAGTATTCTAGAGAAGATCATGCCTACACATGTTAAAGATCCATTTGGTTCTTCCTTTGGTGAGTTGAAGAAACTTATAAATTCAGTAAGTACTCATTTTGAGTCACTTGAGAAGTTAGGTCTAGTCAAAGTGCAGGAGTTTGATGCCAAAATTTTTAGTAGATTAAAAGGATTGATAGCTAATGATAAGTCTTTATTAGCTACTTGTGTGAAAAATTTTCAAAGTGCATTATCAAAAGGTGGAAGGATTCATAAGTTGTGTTTGTCTTTGTCCAAACTTACTGAGGAAAATGAGAAGAAGGTTAAGGATTATGAAAAGGAGTTAGCTACTATTTCTAATGCTTTTGATCCTTTAACTATTTCTATTGAAGATCAAGAATGTCAATATATATCCTTACTTGACAAAATAAAGAGTCTAAAGCATGATAATGAAATATTTGTGGAAAGAGTTGGTTAACTTAGAGGGCTAATTGGTCCAAAAATGGAGAGCATGTTGAATGCTTTGAAAGAAGCACAAGATGCTATGGCAGTCAATAATTCAATGAATCTTGAATTTGCATACGTGCAATCTTATTTACTTTGTGATCACATAACTATTCTAGAAAGTCTTAAGAAGTGTTGGGACACAAGCTTGAACCTATTAAAGACAACTTTTGCGGATATTTTCAAGTTTGTGTAAGTTGTTTGAAACAAAGTCTGTACATATGCAGTTTTGAAGTTTCTATTTGATTACAGGAGTTTTGTATGTGGATTCCCCATATTTTTCATTAATGTCAAAGGGGGAGAATAGATCAATGAAAAATGTATATTCATCTAATGGGGAGTTGTAGTTTTGAGTTGTGGATAAAGATCCTTTTGGAGTTTTGGTTGGCAGTGTATTTTTGTTGGTACTAAGTTGACACTTAGTCATTTTTCACTAAGTGTTGCCATCATTGCCAAAGGGGGAGATTGTTGGCAAGAAACACTGCAAAATTTTCTAGTCTCAGCTAGTTGATCAGTGCATTGCATTTTTCTCATATTGGCAGAAAAATTGAAGATTAGTAGTTATCTATTTAGTTAGAATAGAGCATCAAATAAATTCATGTTCTTCAATTCATATGCAAATTTTCTATTAATATTTTATGTTGTGGATCTCAGGGAGTAT